>JBBPBX010016767.1:31393-47690 GCA_038048925.1 Garcialebias charrua | reverse complement strand
CTAAGGACTATTTGAGAGATCTTCTTGGTCATTTTGTCACTATTTGACTGAAATGGGAAAACTTCTAAATTGGTTGTTTTTATATAATGATATTATTTAATATGGGACCATCACAGTCGTCACTGCACATAAACACAGGGTTAGTCAGGGTGTGATCATGAAGGACAGAATAAGATTCCAGCAGCAGGTCTTTTTCCACAATCCTTTAGAATTCCATACAAATTTTAAAAAATTAAAAGAAAGAAAGAAATTAGTGTGCTGTTCAACTGGAGAATGACCATCAGAATAATATGTGTACCTGCTTATTAGTGAAGAATGCAGGCCAGCGTTTCATCAGAAGGCTTGGTGTTGATGTCTCCACAATGTCATCCCTCCAAATGTTAGGTCCACATTTTGTTTTGTCTTCTATTTGGCGCACAAATCCAATATGGCGGTTAGACAAAAAAGAAAGAAA
Source organism: Garcialebias charrua (assembly GCA_038048925.1). NCBI lineage: Eukaryota > Metazoa > Chordata > Actinopteri > Cyprinodontiformes > Rivulidae > Garcialebias > Garcialebias charrua. The sequence continues at coordinate 47,236 of JBBPBX010016767.1, read as the reverse complement.
GAAAGAAATTAGTGTGCTGTACAACTGGACAATGACCATCAGAATAATATGTGTACCTGCTTATTAGTGAAGAATGCAGGCCAGCGTTTCATCAGAAGGCTTGGTGGTGATGTCTCCACAACGTCATCCCTCCAAATGTTAGGTCCACATTTTGTTTTGTCTTCTATTTGGCGCACAAATCCAATATGGCGGTTAGACAAAAAAGAAAGAAAGAAAGAAATTAGTGTGTTGTACAACTGGACAATGACCATCAGAATAATATGTGTACCTGCTTATTAGTGAAGAGTGCAGGCCAGCGTTTCATCAGAAGGCTTGGTGGTGATGTCTCTACAATGTCATCCCTCCAAATGTTAGGTCCACATTTTGTTTTGTCTTCAATTTGGCGCACAAATCCACTATGGCGGTTAGACAAAAAAAAAGAAAGAAAGAAATTAGTGTGTTGTACAACTGGACAATGACCATCAGAATAATATGTGTACCTGCTTATTAGTGAAGAGTGCAGGCCAGCGTTTCATCAGAAGGCTTGGTGGTGATGTCTCTACAATGTCATCCCTCCAAATGTTAGGTCCACATTTTGTTTTGTCTTCAATTTGGCGCACAAATCCACTATGGCGGTTAGACAAAAAAAAAGAAAGAAAGAAATTAGTGTGTTGTACAACTGGACAATGACCATCAGAATAATATGTGTACCTGCTTATTAGTGAAGAGTGCAGGCCAGCGTTTCATCAGAAGGTGTGGTGATGTCTCCACAACGTCATCCCTCCAAGAAGTACTTTTTGTAAACAAATCTTTATATATTGTAAAAAATAAACAATAAAAAACACACTCACTGCAAACTATTTACATTTTGGCCTCCTCTGCTTCCTCCTCTCCTACCTCCTCTCCTGCTGTTCTCTCACATCTCCACAGCTTCGTCTCCACAGCTAGAAGTATTATCACTGGAATCCTTCTGTTGATCCCTTCTAGGTAGACACTCCGTGTCTGAACCAGTTTGCCTGAAGTGAAAAAGAAAAATATTGATTATGTTGAAGACAGACAGACAGACACAAAAGAAAGAAATACATGTCAGGGCGCTCGTAAGTCAGGGACTACCTGTACAGAAATAAACGGGACGGGACAGACGAATGACGAAAACTCTTACTTCTTTATTCTATAACAGCAGTATAAAATAGCAATATAAAATAGTTTTCACTTACTGCTCAAGTAATGCATCATCTTCCCCCATCGATAAAAGCAGCTTAGAATCATCTCAGTCACTCAAGGAGTTCTTGGACATGCCCTGGTACTAACACAGAATATAAGCAAAATTCACTACATCACCAGGAATGATTGTAAGAACCAACAGCCCTTGATTTGAATGTTCCCTGTCGAAGTTTTAAAAAAATTAAAGCATGTGGTAAATTATTCTGTATGCAACAGGAAGCTAGCAGAGCTAACTGCTAACAGCATTAGCTCTCTGTGAGGGGCAATTAGTTCTTGTTTGCTACAGGCATTAACTACCGGTACTAATTCAATCAGTCCCGAAATAACAACAAAGGATGATCAACTACAAAGTAGCTCTAATTTAGGGCAAAAATGATGCAGTTGACACTCCGGTGAAACATTATAGCTATCGTTAACATGAGCAAACAAAAACGTTTTTACCAGCAAGTACAATAAAAACGGAATCAAATTTGAGCACTTAACATGTGTCAATAAACTGTTACATCAACCAGACTGACCTGATTTCAGCACTTCGTCACTGTAATGAGATTTTGCAGCAAACAGTCAGGAGAAACATGGCCTCACGGTTCTTCATTTTTTTCCTTCTTCTTTGTGCACCGCACCAGGCAGGTCACGTGTTCACTGACAAGCCCCGCCCCAAACCAGTAAAAACATGTAAATGAGAGGTGTCGCCACTCAGAGCCATTAGTAAAGAAGCAACTCATTTTGAGCTAGTATGCAATTCACATATTGTTTAGTAATGGTCCCGCCTTTTACAAAATAACAAAAAGATTAGTAATAATAGCTTGACTTATTATGTAAATGAAAATTTGGGGTTACAGTGTACAGACGTAACTGTTTTGCTTAATATGCAGGCTAACCTTTCTTAACAACATGAACCAATGAGAATGCATTTCTATGAATTTAAACACTGTAGTAACGTTTAGGTTGTGCATGGGTGATCGATCCATCCATTTTCTTTACCCACTTTTCCATGAATGGTGGCAGGGAAGCTGGTGTCTATCTCCAGCGGTTGCTTTGTGAGAGATGAAGTTCACACTGGACAGTTTGGAAATCCATCACAGAGCCAAATGATTTATAATAATAATAATGAATTCAATTTATAACGCACTTTTCATTAGTGAAAATCTCAAAGTGCTACACACATTGAATGCTACACACATTCATACACCGGTAGCGGCAGACTACCATGCAAGGTGCTTTCCAGTCCTACCGGGAGCAACTCGGGGTTAAGTGTCTTGCCCAAGGACACAACGACACATGGTGTGGGGAACCGGGATTCGAACCACCAACCTTCCGATCGGGGGACGACTGCCATTACCACTACGCCACGGCCGCCCCATTATTGGCATATAAATGGTCAAAAGTCCAGGTGAACAATTAATTACTGCTGCTATCACCAGTTCTTACATGTGGATTTTGATTTTCAGATTGGTAAGAAATCTCTGACTTTGGGGGCATTAAAGTTAAAAATTTAGACTTAGAATTTGGGCCAGTTGTGTGGTCTAAGTAATACGCGGGCATACAGAGTATACCCACTAGAAAAGCTCAAAAATTTAAGTATACCCACTTAAAAGTACACAATGATATATGACATATCATTAGGCACATGTCACTAATATGTTAAACGGCAGTTAAACCCTCCTGTAACAATCTATCTGTATGCAGCGCTTGTTTATTACATTCACTTATACAAACTATTGTATTGTTAATACTTCTGTACTTACTTACTACTTAATACTTGAACATATTTTGCTTTGATACTGTTTTATAAATTCTACAACATGTTTTTAATACAAAGTCAACTGTTGTACAAAGTTTGTTGTACATTTATTGAAATATAAGCAACAGAGAAATTTGGAAATGGTTTCTAAGCACAGTATACGGACCGACCGGGGTGAAGTTAGTTTTAGTTGGACATTCGCACTCCGTGGCTTCAGTGGTGTCCAACGTAAAACTAACTATGGCATACCCACTACAAAAATGTAGACTACATACAGAAGCCATCGAGAGGAGCCAGTTGAGGTGGCTCGGGCATCTGGTTAGGATGCCTCCTGGACGCCTCCCTGGTGAGGTGTTCCGGGCATGTCCCACCGGGAGGAGACCCAGAGGAAGACCCAGGACGCGCTGGAGGGACTATGTTTCTCGGCTGGCCTGGGAACGCCTTGGGATTCCCCCGGAGGAGCTGCTCCAAGTGGCTGGGGAGAGGGAAGTCTGGGCCTCCCTACTTAGGCTGCTACCCCCGCAACCCGACCCCGGATAAGCGGAAGAAGATGGATGGATGGATGGATACAGAGGCCATAAAAACAGAAATGGCACTAACATCCAAAAGGTAATTGCTAAGAAGACTGCAGTGACGTGCGGTGAGGTTCATGGCTGGTGAGGCACTGTGCAGTTTTTTTTCCCATATGTATAATAGAAAACAAACAAAAAATGTTCTCCACATTTTGGCTTCTGTCTGCCATAGCTTCTTCAGTGCTTTGGATACTTTGGATAGCGTTATTTTCTTCTTTTATAATACATGAACCCTACGGAGTAGTTTATTCGCCATTTGATTGGCAGCAGTTAACAGGTTGTGTTTAAAATCTTATATTAGCTATCTTTACACATATAAACTGTAGCACACAAAAAAGCACATTTAATTTGGAGAAAAAAATATTTTAGTCTTACTTTTACTTATAAATTAAATTAAACTATAACAAAGTCTATTTTTATTTTACAGAAAAGAGCTGTGAGAATTATTACAAGAAAGCCTTAATGTCATATAATATATTATTTAAACAACTCAAAGTACTGAAGTTTAATGATTTGGTGGACTATAATATTTTGTTAGTAATAGAACCCTCAAATGTTCAAATGTATTTTGTTAAGAGAGAAAGCTGCTACAGTCTAAAGGGAACTGACATTTTTGCAAAGCCAAGGTATAGAACTAGTTTGAAGGGATGGTTTATTTCAATACAGGGAGTTGAATTGTGGAATGTTTTGGGAAATCATGTTAAAAATGTAAACTCTGTGCTGATGTTTAAAAATGATCAAAACTAAATTGTTAACAAAATACTAAAACTTTTAGTTAAGTGTTTAATGTTCTAGATATTTGTAGATTGTGAAAAGTTACTCTTTTTGCTCTGTTTGCGTTATCACTTTTCCTCCTGCAGCGCGAGGCTGAAACAGAACCCTGAGCTCAGTAGCCCCGCCTCCAGAGGCTGGCCGCGCGCGTGTGTGTGTGTGTGTGTGTGTGTGTGTGTAACTGGGCAACTTCACAGCCGTTTTATGAGATCATTCAGCGCACAGATACAGTTTTAGACAAAAACACGAGACATTATATTCACCAGCTAAACTATAGAAATGTAGTTTATATAGCAAAAGTATTTGGACATTTTAATAGTGACATTAAAGAGGCAGGAATTTTCCTGCCTTCCCAAATCGCTCACACTGCAGCTGCCTGCAAAGTCAAAGTCAAAGTCAACTTTATTGTCAGATCTGCAATATGTACAGTGCAGGACATACACAGGACCGAAATTGCGTTTCTCTCAGTCCCTCGGTGCAACAGTAAACATCTAAACATTGAAACACTGAAACATATAATAATAGACATAAGCATAAAATAGTAAAACTAACACTGTCCTGAGTTTTTTGCATAGTGGTATAAGAGTATGAAAATTTACACCAACTCTAAAACTAAAACATTAAACATTTAATGAACATAATATTGTCCTGAGTTTTTGCATACTAGTATAAAAAAAGAGTATAAAAAGTATAACTAAAATAAACTAAAGGTTTCTAGCATTGACATTTGCAAAGTGGCAAAGCAGCGTATGAGTCAATGTACACAGTATATGTATGAGGTAGTAGTTGATGTTGTTGTAGAGGCAAAAAGTGGCATATGCAGTAAGGCACATTGGGCATCCCTAAATAAGACCGTTCAGAGCACACTGTATATGTACCAGCAGTGGTGTAGATATTAGAGTAGTGTAAATAAATGTAAACAGTAGTAATTACATGTAAGCAGTAGTAATAAAAGTAAACAGTATTAATAAATGTAAACAGAGAATGTAAACAGTATTATGATTATAGGCAGTGATGTAATACAGACATTAGTGCAAGTATGAGAAGTAGTGCAAACTGTATGAGCACATGACCGAGAGTTTAGTGAATAACCCGTTTGATGACACAGAGTCTAGTGTTAAAAACTTTGTGTTGAGTGATAATATGTGAGAAAGTTTTAGTGTTAAGGCAGTTCAAATGGGAGGGGAGGCAGAGCAGGCAGAGTGTTTAGCATTCTGACTGCCTGATGAACAGAGCTGTCTCTCAGTCTGCTGGTTCGAGCCTGGAGACTCCTCAGTCTCCTCCCTGATGGCAGCAGTCTGAAGCAGCTGTGTAGTGGGTGTGTGGGATCACCTGCCATGCGGTGGGCTTTCCGAGTGAGGCGTTTGCTGTGTAAGTCCTGCAGTGAGGGCAAGGAGGTGCCCACGATCTTCTCAGCTGCTCTCACAATGCGCTGGAGGCTCTTGCGGCAGGATGCAGTACATGCACCAAACCACACAGTGATGCAGCTGGTCAGGACACTTTCTATGGCACCTCTGTAGAAGGTGCTCATGATGGGGGTTGAAGCTCCAGCCCTTTTCAGCTTGCGGAGAAAGTAGAGACGCTGGTGAGCCTTCTTTGCCAGTGCTGCAGTGTTCCTGCTCCAGGACAGGTCCTTTGAGACGTGCACTCCCAGGAACTTGGTGCTGTCTACTCTCTCCACTGCGGTGCTGTTGATGGTCAGAGGGGGATGTTGGGCATCCCTCTTCCTGAAGTCCACAACAATCTCCTTTGTCTTCTCCACGTTGAGAGTGAGATTGTTGTGTCCGCACCACAAGGCCAGGCGGCTCACCTCGTTCCTGTAGTCCGTCTCATCGTTGTTGCTGATGAGACCTACCACTGTTGTGTCGTCCGCAAACTTGATGAAGTGGTTGGAGCTGTACGATGGTGTGCAGTCGTGTGTTAGCAGGGTGAATAGAAGGGGGCTCAGCACACATCCTTGTGGGGCCCCTGTGTTCAATGTGATGGTGCTAGATGTGTTACTCCCGATCCGTACTGTCTGTGGTCTGCAGCACGTCAGCCGAGTGATTGCGCAATCTGAAGTGAAGCAGCCGGTGCCTCTCTGCGCAGGTCTGCACGTCTCATCTCAGTATTTGAACGCTAAATAAGAAAAATTGGCGATTTTGAATAAAAATAAACTTAAAACTGGTTTAGTTTTTAGTAAAATAAGTTTATAGTACAAATCAAAGGATAAAGACAATAATTACATTTATTCTTTCAATTATTTTTTTTTCTTTCCATGATGACAGGGGAGGCGTGGCCTCACTTGCCGCCCCTGACCGCACGTCACTGGAAGACTGGCATAAATATTTCCTTTAGCGCCAATGATGATAGTAACAGGGCCAAGATGGTGTAGTGGCAGAGAATCGGACTTGTTATCCGAAGGACCCAGGTTTGAACCCCGGCCACGGCACACCATCTATGAGTGCACATCTATTTCCCCAGCTCCCCGGGCGCGACTACGCTGCTCACGGCACCACCTGGTGGTGGTTGGGTTAAATGCAGAAGACCAATTTCGTCTGTCAAGTATGGGAACATACACAGATGACAAATGTGACAAATTATTATTATTATTGGGTGGCAGAATTAGTTGTAACTTCAGACACCAAAATCTGCTCTCTCATGGTAAAATCCACTTTACCTTTAATATTTTAATGGCAGTGGTGCATTTCTTATTCTATAGGTTTCTATTGTTTAATCTGTAGTAACTCTGTTGTTTTGAGCTGCATCACAATTACTTTTGTACCTACTAAAGCAGTCACTGTGTAAATGTGGCACGTAATACAGTACAGTATACTTGTCAGTTTTGGGGTTCTTCACATGTGTAGGTGTGCAGTTTGATGTGGATTTATGTGTCAAGAGAGGAGGCTTGAGCAGCTAGAGAGAGATTATCCTCTCCCACTCTGTTTGGCTTGCCATAAATGTGACCTTTAAGATAATTCCCCATAAGCCAAAGGGAGGCACAGAGTGTTTGTTGCACAAAGGCCACTGTGATGGAAATATATCACCTAAAAGGGAGTAGAGGTCTGACGAAAACTCAGCTACATCCTTTAAACAATTCAACTACTGCTATTGATTTGTACAGAAAACATTTATAGCTTTTGTACCCTAGGTTTTTGGCTGAATGTTACAAAATGTCTCTTTGCGGGAAATGTTCTATATTTCATATTGACTGAAGACGTTGCAACCAACTTCAGGAAATGTTCTGTTTAATGTGATATTGTTCTATTTCTTTGAACGAAATATTAGCAAAGAACAACTCTGTCTGTGTTTGAACTACAGAGTGAGAGAAAACATGCAACAAAAAATGCTTAATAAGTAATCAATGCTGCGCTGAAACCCTCTGGTGACTCAGGTTAGTGATGAAGAGATACATGTCAATCCTCTAGACCTGGTCTCTGCAGGTTCTCAGGACACATTGTTTGAATATAAATACTTGTTCAGGTACAAATCTTTTAATCTGCCTCCACATTCAGGTAGCAGGGGGTGTTTACTATTTTTCTTACGTTAGGGAATGTGTTGCCTACAACTATTAGGACAGGGTTATTCAACAAAACTGCTCAGGGAGCTACAGTTTCTGGAAGCCAGCAACTAAGGGGTTGGTCATCCAGTGATTAAAGTCATTATGTACATTAACCAAGTTTTACAATGACCTTTTACATTTGTTTATTTTATTGTGTTGAATCATAAATACAATAAACACAACCCAAACCCAGAACCCCCCGCCACACACACACACCTTTTTATTTTATTTTAAAAAAAAATTATGAAGTCATTGGTGGGCCGGATTGAAGTTCTGGCCTGCGGGCTGCCAGTTGAATAGCCCCATATTAAGATCTTGTCAAAAAAAAATGCTCATATATCTTTAGGATAGCTGTGTCAACATTTAATGGAGGTTGGACCTAAATTGGAGAGTGTAACAAATAGCTTGATCAATCAATTAATACACTTTATTTTAAAGCAAACTGCTACAGAGCTAGAAATATTCCAAGGAAGCGCAAAGAGACAGTAGAAGACACAGGGAACACCAGGTGTAGCAAGAAAACTGAAAGTTATGCACCATAACTCACGTTCCCTGAAGGAAGGGAACGAGGTGCAACATATGACTATGGGAATTGCGCCGCCGCACGGTTCACCTGAAGTTATACATTCACGCCTTGAAAAGGTAGGTGGGCGTCAGCGTCATCAAAGAGGCCCAGCCCTCTTTGTATAAAAGAGGCTGACGCCCAGCCTTCTATCTCCAAGTGCACTTCACCGAGCTTGGGCATTGAAAGGGCAAACATAGGTTGCACATCGTTCCCTTCCTTCAGGGAACGTGAGTTATGGTGCATAACTTTCAGTTCCCTTATCAGTCAGTCCACTCAGTGCAACATATGACTATGGGAACGTATTTCATTCACGCCCTGAAAATGCTCTGGAAATGCATGCTTGTGAGAACTTATGCCTTTATACTGCAAGCGTTTTAGCTGTACTCTACTCTGTGGTAGAGAGGACAGCCTGAGTGACATCACATGCTGTGACATCCAAACTGTAGTGTTTTGCAAACATGTTTGAAGATGCTCAGTTGGCAGCAGCACATATGTCTGCCATTGGCACACCCTTGAAAAGGGCCCATGAGGCAGCCAGGCCTCGAGTGGAATGAGCATGTACCCCAGAGGGCACCTGCTGACCTTTGCTACTGTACGCCCTTTTTATGGCCTCAGTCACCCAGTGTGAGAGGTACTGCTTTGAAAGGGCTCTGCCAGCAGTTGGATTGGTAAAACATACAAACAACTGGTTTGTTTTTCTACAACTGACAGTTCTTTCAGTGTAAGCACTTAGGGCCCTAACAGGGCAGAGTGCATTCAGCCTCCTCTGTCCTTCAGTGAGGACAGGGGGGAGGAAACGTTGAGAGCTCAAAGTCCAGACTTCTGGGATTTAAAGTTGGAACCTTTGGAACATATGCGGGGTTTGGACGCAGGGTGACCTTTGACCCATCAGGCGAAAACCTGGTACACATTGGGTTCACAGATAAAGCGTGGAGGTCACCTACATGTTTAGCTGAGCAAAGAGCTAAGAGCAAAGCAGTTTTATAAGATAACAAATCTATCAAAAAAGGCATTCAATACTGGATCAACTGGACTTTATTTGTTGCAGAAAACGTTTCGACTTCTGTCCAGAAGTCTTTTCCAGTATTGAACGCCTTTTTTGATTTCATCATGTCCTGGACGACTGAGAATCTTCACCAGCATATAACAAATCTATCTTAATGCTGGTAATAGGCTCAAATGGAGGCTCACACAGAGCATCCAGGACTAACTGGAGGTCCCAATCAGGGGCCAGAGTCCTGCTGGGAGGCCTTTTTCTCAGTACGCCCTTCATGAACCGTATCATGAGAGGGTGGGCACCAGGTGATTGACCTCCCCAGCCTTCGTGGCACGCCTAGATGACTGACAAAAAGAACTTAATGATGGAGAAAGAGCAACCTTTCTTCAGCAGGTCTTGTAGGAAAGTGAGGAGCTGGACCAGGTCACAGGAATATGAGATAATATTCCTCTCTAGACACCAGGCCTCAAAAACACGCCATTTGCGAGTGTAGAGAGTCTGAGTTGACTGAGCTCTCGCTCCCTGTATCGTGTTTATGACGTTACCGGGGAGGCCGGAGGCCATCAGTCGGTTCCTCTCAGCGGCCATGCCCAAAGTTGCCATAATTCTGGACGTGGGTAAAAGAGCTGCCCGTGGGCCTGAGTCAGTAGGTCCCTATGGAAAGGCAGCTGCCAAAGCTAGGCGCCAGACCAATAGGGAGCGCTAAAGTGCTAATCCGCTTACAGTGGACCTAAACTTTTTTTCAGCGTTTTTGTGGATTGACTAACTTTTATAATTCATAAGCGGATTTGTGCTATTTTTATTTAAAATGCAGTACCGCTAATAACTAATTATCTATCAGTAAAAACCAATACACTTATTTACAAGCTCTTATGCTGCTTGTTTTACCTTTTTCCCCACCATAAAGAGCAGAGAGGAGGAAGGGTTGGAGGGGGGAGGGGGGGCAGAGCGGAGAACAGACTCGGATCTACCATGTAGGTAAATGATGCCGTTGCCTGGGGATCCCATCAGCATGGGGCCCCGGCCCCGCCGCGCCCCGGCCAGTCACCTACATTCCTAACATTGATCCTGCTTGTTAATGTACATTTAACATAAAAATAATTATAGTTACGATGAAAACGATCATTAAATACGCAATAAAAAAAACGGTCGATTTCTTTATCCCCCTACTAAAAATGGACTATTCCATCTTGACATCTTCCGGGTCAGAGTTGAACTCAGGGGCTTCTGTGGCTAGCTGGCTGCGCTCGGTGTCTTCATAAATCCGTAGAGAACCCCGCTGTTTCAAGCCAAATTAACGTGGCCGGATGATTTTATTGAGGGTTTTGTGTCGACCACGCGACGGTGAGTCGTTATTTTTATGTATTTTAGTTACTTTTCATTAAATCTGTTGACTACCTATAGACGCTAACAACTCTGTCCAGCTGGTTGTGCTGGGTTACTAATGGATAAATCCGTAGAGAACCCCGCTGTTTCAAGCCAAATTAACGTGGCCGGATGATTTTATTGTGTGTTTTGTGTCGACCATTCGACGGTGACTCATTAGTTTTATGTATTTGGGTTACTTTTATGTATAAATGCGGTGGCGACACACCCGTGTATTTGAGATTTAAAAGTGGTTTAGGGATTAAAAGTTCATTCTATTTTTTGTTAATTTCGTGGCCGAATAGAATATATGTACGTAAAGTATTAAATAAATCCTTTGATTTTTGTAATTTCATCCTTTTAGGATCATTTTTGTTACTTTTCAGTTGGCAGTGTAGTGCAAATTTTGCATAACGCTGCCGGCTATATATAAATATATATATATATATATATATATATATATATAATATATAAATATATAAATAGCGGATTAGATTAGCTTCCCCTAATTTTCATAAGACATTTGTGCTTTTGAAATTGTGGACCTAAAAAAATTAATAAGCATTTTAGAAATTGTGGAACTAATTTTTTAATTAGCGGTGCCCAGCTTTGGCAGCTGCCATGGTGTCCCTGACAACAGTGAGATCACTTCTGGGAACCATGGTTTCTGTGGCCATCTGGGAGCTATGAGTATCAGGGAGAGAGCTCCTCTGCGTACACGTTCCAGCATTTTCTGAATCAGGGGGACAGGGAAAATGCATAATATAGTGCCCCTGCTGGCCAGTTGTGCGCCAGAGCGTCTGTTACCAGTGGTGCATCTGTTTCCCTTATCGAATGATACAGGGCGCAGTGTGTACTGCTGCTGCAGGCGAACAGATCTACGGATGCCCGCCCGTATTGTGCCAAGATCTGGTCCACGATGTGCAGGTTCAGCCTCCACTCTGAGGAGAGCAGGGGCCCTCTGGAGAGGGCGTCTGCCCCATGGTTTAGCTCGCTCGGGATGTGTGTCACTCTCAGCGACAATATTCGGGAGCTGCACCACATGAGCAGCTTGTGTGTCAAGCTGAAGAGAGGTTGGGACCTTGTCCCACCTTCTCTGTTGATGAAGGACACTGTCGTCCTGTTGTCCGATTTTATCAGGACATGTTGTTTTGTAATCAGCCCCTTCTTGTTAAAGTGCTTCATGGACAAAAACACAGCTTTCAGTTCCAGGAAGTTGATATGGAACCTTGCCTCCTGCCGTTTACAGACACTTCGGGCATGCTGGTTTCTGCAGAAAGCTCCCCAACCTGTCTTTGAAGCGTCTGTGGTGATCAGTACTCGAGCTAGCACTCATCCCAGCGTGACACCTGTCCTGAACCCTGAAGGGGCCCTCCAGGGTTCCAGAGCCTTCATACACTCTGGGCTGATCAGTATCCCCCCTGCCCGCCTGAGGGAGGCAGTATACATTTCTTTGTTTAGCCATATCTGCAGAAGGTGCTTTTTTAATAAGGCCTGGGGCACGCAGACAATGGCTGCTGCCAGGAGGCCCAGGAGACGCTGGCACATTTTGAGAGACACTCTCTGGCCCAGCTGAAAGCGTGCCAGGCAGAGGTGGAGGGATGAAATCCGAGCCTCTGAGAGCCATGCAACGTGAATGGAGTTGACCTGTACTCCCAAAAATACGGTAATCTGGGATGGTATCAGATTGCTCTTTTGCAGCTTTATGATGAAACCCAGAGCCTCCAGGTGAGTCATCACCATCTGTGAGTGCTGCTTCGCTTGGGCTTTGTTGCGCCCGAGGATCAACAGATCGTCGAGATAATTTAGAACTGTGACCCCTTGACCCCTCAGTGGGTTAAGGCCGCATCCAGACATTTCGTAAATGATCTTGGTGCAGATGCAGTGACCCCTACCCGCTTGCCCTTGGACGAGCTGACCTGTCCGCCAGGGGTCACCAGAAAGTCTGCCTGTGGCAGACAGTCTCCTGATGTCCCGCTGAGACTCATTGTCTTGCCTTACACCGTGTGTTTCACGAGGGAGGAGTAGTGATTGCCTTATCCCTTTATCAAGACTGTTTTCATCAAAATGGTGCTGGTTTTTTTTTTTTTTTTTGAGTCAAGACACAGGTCAGGATGTGCTTTTGAAACTTTATTTTCGTGTTTTAAAGGGGACCAAATGTAGGATATATAATTTTTTGTGGTTTATCTATGGGCTATCCAGACCATTTTCAGTCAATTTTATACACAAAATAATGCTTAGATAATAAAATATCCCCTTTCTAATTCTGCCAAATTTCACTTCCGTTCTAAACGACCGGTTTATGAATAATGAGGTCTGAAAGCCACGCCCTACAAAGACCTATTTACATTAACTACGCCCTCTGTAACAGCCAGTATCTCTAATATGTTGTTATTTTAAAATTAGCTCTTTTTTATTACTCATTTGACTTACTGTTAGTGCTAGTAGCTTAAGATAACTTACCAAAAGCCCTCTGCGCGCGCCGCCATTTGCAGCTCCTTTTTTTAGCATTAGCCCACTGATAGCTTTTCCTCCTCCGAGCGGGCGGTGTTAGCTCCGCTCGTTGCATGCGGCGCTTTTGGGAGCGATCGCTGCGTCCACACACAAACAAAGTTCACAGAATGTCTCCAGTTAATTTATCCGCATGAGGCAACCTTTGACCGGACCCCCGGACCTCAAAAGTCAGTAGCTCCCAGCAAAACCCGCACGCAGATGGTGTCTTCGCCGGCGGTCTGCAAAACAAAAGGCTTAAAAAAAAAAAAAAGGGATGCCGCGACCGGGACGCGAACCTGTGTCCTTCGGATGACGAGTCCGCTTCACTACCTCTAGGCCAACCGGGCAGTTATGCAAAAAGCAGTCTTTCATCGTATAAGAAATAATCACAACCACCTACATTTAGAACGCTGAAGTTTTGATTAGATTTTGATGAAGTGAAAGGTATTCTTAAAATAAATAAGTTGCTAATCTGAAAATATATCGATCAGTGGTGCTTGATGGTACAGACTGTCGCCCCGCGAGAGAGTGTGCACAGTTTTCTGCCGGCTGCGCGTTGGGAGCGATATTACACTAAAAATTGAACTAAAACGTAAAAATAACAATTATAAAGTATTATTATGTCGATGTATATATCTAGTCTCACCCCGATTTCTCCGAAACAAAAGGCTTTTAAAAAAAGGGGAAAAAAAAAAGATGCCATTGACAGGATGCGATCTCTCTCCTACGTGGCGCTCAAGTGTCGTAACCGCTCAACCAAACTGACAGTTATGCAACAGTAGTCCTTCATCGTATAAGAAACAAGTCCAAACCGCGAGAGTGTGTGTGCACAGTTTCAACGAGACAGAGTTCATTCAAACAAGGTAATAAAACATTCTGGTTTTACTCGAGATGTGCTACATGGCTGGAGCAGGGCAAACCCCTAGCCCCCCGGGGGCTAAATAAATGAATAAATGACCGCCAGGTCAGCTCCTAAACCGCTAGGCAACCGTGACATCTTTTATACTCAAGTGGGTGGAGCATCACCAGGGGTTGCTAGGTGAGGGGCTGGACTCAGGTTTGAGGTGATTGGCTACGGTTTGTGACGTCACAAACCGCAGGAAGTGTGAAACGAAGCGTTTTTAATCACAGACAAATAAATCTACTTAGAGTAAATAAACCACTGGGTGCATTTTTTTGGCACAAGGACTGTTTTTTTATGAAGTAAATACCCAAAGTTGAGTAAAAAAACATTAAAAAGTGAAATTTGCATGTGTGGTCCCCTTTAAAGAACAAATCATCTTTTTTTACACACATAGCAGAAACATGTTTTGTGCACACACAAATGTCACCAGCTTTTTGCTGCATTTCACACATAAAGTCTGGATTTAAAAGTCTGGGTTCCCGTACCACATGGACGGGCAAACCTGTAAAACTACAAAGAAGTCCCGTTTCGTCAGGCCGACTTCTGTTTTAGGTCCCGGTTCGTCGAGGAAGATCTCGGCGGAACCGCTTGGCGAGGAACGAACCTGTTCCGGGCCCATGCCTGGCCAGCCTGAGGCGGTCCTGCTACGGGTCTCGGCCGTTTCGCCCCATCGAACGCTGGCCTTTTTAGCGGGGGACAGTGTGTGGCTGAGCGGTGTCGATGCTGCACGGCTCTGCTCCCACTGGCGTCTCTTGGGGGCGAGAAAGCTTTTCTCAGCATCCCTTTGCATAGGGCTTCAGCTCGATGACGGAGCAGACGTTACTCCAGCTGGATCTCTGAACGACGCAAGCTCTGTGAGAGGGGGAGGAGTCAAATGACACAAAACTAAAAGTTGTGTTTTTAAGGTTGTTTAAAAAAAAGTTTGTCAAACTGCATAACTTGGAGGTTTGAGTTTTGGGATGATTTGGTTTCACAGCAGGCATTTGGGCTTTGAGGTGACGTGCAGCTGGCTACCTAAACCTCAGGTGCACTGACGTATGCTTGAGCGTAAACGGGTACAAGCAAAGTTTGTGTGGATCCTGAGCGTTGTAGGTGTCTGCACCCAAACTAACCTGCTTACAAATATCAGCGTTAACCAGCATTTTGTTCTTTAGTCAACTGCATACATTTAATTGTTATTGCTGGAAAAATACACCTGAAATGCTAACGGGTGTATGGAGACCCAATTATGAATAATGTGGAGCTGCACACGCAAGCAGCAGAAGCCAAACATTGGCTGACGGAGCGTTGGATATGGTCTAACATGTAGGATAGGTTTAAAATTTTATAACGGGGAAACTCCAATCAATGAGATGTTTAAAAAAGGCACGCGTTAAAGCTGTTTATTTTTATACAAATAAAAGTTTTAGTAGTTTTAGTTTTGTTGGAAACCTTTTTGTGCCATACAGTTGTCCCCATGACATTAAAATGTGCGCACTTCCAAAAGTATATGTATATGTATATGTATATGTATATATATATATATATGTATATATATATATATATATATATATATATATATATATATATATATATATATATATATATATATATATATATATATATATATATATATATATATATATATATATATATATATATATATATATATATATATATATATATATATATATATATATATATATATA
>JBBPBX010016767.1:18101-31194 GCA_038048925.1 Garcialebias charrua | reverse complement strand
AGGGTGTCTGGACTCTCCCTTAGAGATAGGGTGAGAAGCTCAGTCATCCGGGAGGGACTCGGAGTAGAGCCGCTGCTTCTCCACATCGAGAGGAGCCAGTTGAGGTGGCTCGGGCATCTGGTTAGGATGCCTCCTGGACGCCTCCCTGGGGAGGTGTTCCGGGCATGTCCCACCGGGAGGAGGCCCAGAGGAAGACCCAGGACACGCTGGAGGGACTATGTTTCTCGGCTGGCCTGGGAACGCCTTGGGATTCCCCAGAGGAGCTGCTCCATGTGGCTGGGGAGAGGGAAGTCTGGGCCTCCCTACTTAGGTTGCTACCCCCGCGACCCGACCACGGATAAGCGGACGAAAATGGATGGATGTATGGATATATATATTAGGGATGGGGCAGATCCAATCCAGTATCTGTATCGGTATCCGATACCAGCAGAATGTAAGTACTGTATTGGGTATCGGAACCAACCTGCCGATATTTCCGATACTTTCTAGATGTCAGAGAGCACATATATTTCACCATACTCTGTGACTTCTGTCTTAACATTGTTACTTAGCGGTATATTAGTGTTCAATTATAGATTAAATCTGTATCTGTTGATAAAATTCAACAAGAATTACAACTCATATAGTGCCAGAATTAAAAATAAGACTAGAAAATGGGGAGTAGAATGTGATGATTTCCCATAATGCTTAGCAGTATTTTAGACTAGTGTTCCTTGCACCATGAGTCAGAAGGACGTCTGTGGAAGAGACCTGCCTCTTCTTGTATGCCATTTGTTTGTGAATTACTGTAGTGAGGCTCAGAGTGTCTTCTTTGGGTTTACCTCACACAAGTCCGAGTTTTGTGCAACATACGTGCTCTCCCTTCAAGAACTTAATTATTACAGCCTCCTATGCTTGAACACCGATATCGGATCGGAAAAGTATCGGTATCGGTCGATACTCAGTTGTTATGTATCGGTATCGGATCGGAAGTGAGAAATGTGGATCGGTGCATCCCTAATATATATATATATATATATATATATATATATTATATATATATATTATATATATATATATATATATATATACTCTGTTAAAATGTTTTATGTAAACGTTATGTATGCGGTACTTGGCTTCAGCCTGTTTTCGTCTTTGCTCCAGCCTGCTCTGGATACGTTCCAGAGCCCTTCCGAAGAGCCCCGGCGGCTCGATCAGGTGGTGGAGGAACGCGTACCGCTGGCCATCCGGCAGGTCCGTCAAGGTCAGCCACAAATGGCGCTGGGCGATAACCACTTCAGCCATGCATCTCCCCTGAGCGATTGCCGCAGTCCCCATCATCCGGAGGACAAAGTCTGTCGCCCTGCGGGCTTCCTCCAGGATCTCTGCTGCATTCTTTTTGTTTGTTGTCTACTGGAGCTCCTGCAGCTTCTCCGCCAAGTAGGCTTGCATCATGGCCAAAGCGTTAATGGCGCGGACCGCGAGGCCCTGAGCTCTGTAACATTTTTCGAGCTGGGAGGCCGAGGCACAGTAGGCCTTGCTGGGCAGAGTTGGCTTGGAGCCCGATGGTCTGGGGGCTGAGTGGGCCGCCAGCATGTTCTCCATCTGCGGGACAGTGGCTATTCCTGCTGCCTCCATGCCGGCGACGCCGAGGAACTGGGAAAAGAGGCAGAAGCATGGGAGCCCTGGGTTCAGCCCAGGTGCAAGTCAGCTCCGTCAGGAAATCCTGAAAAATCGGCATTCTGTGCCTCGTGGCAGACTGCTGCTTTGCGAAGAAGTAGTTCCCCGCCAACCTCGTTACCTGTTGTCGAGATGGGGGTTCTGGCCAGCTGATCCGCAACGTGTCCGCCGCTCTGCGATACAGGTCGAACAGAGCGGGGATGGAGACATCAGTCTCTGGGTGAGCTGTCGTCGGGCTCTGGGAGAAGTCCTCGTCTTTTCCCTCGTCCTCGTCTTCTCCCTGGTCCTTGTTTTCAGCTTTGTCGTCTGATATTTCACCCGAGGCTGTTAGCGAGAGCTCGTCTGCGCGTGACAGGCTTCTAGTATCAAACTCAACAGTGGAGTCCCCGACGGGGGTCACCATGTCCATACTGTCCCCCCAGTCAGCCTGGCCGCTGTCCTCCAGATCAACAGCCTCGAGCTCCGATGTGGGACTGAGCACCTCTGTGAGGTCTGGGTCCTGCGCCGCTGCAGTGCCACCCATGGCCTTGACCACGATGTCCACGCGACGCTTCCTCACAGCCTCAAGCATCTCATCTGGCTGCAGTGAGGGCAGGACTCGGGGGATTCCAGCGTTGTCTTAGCGTGCAACATCCCCAGGCAGACGGGACAAGCCTTGTGGGTGTCTGTCACCGAAAGGGAGTAGCCGCAGCCGTTGGGGTAGGCTCGGGAGCTGGGGCTCGCTAGCCTGCTGGTCTTCTTAGAATTTTTGGATTTTTGCTTTCCCTTCTCTGGCGCCATGGCTGAGAAGAGTTGAGCTCATTAGCTGTAGCTAACGTGGTCCGGAGACGTCCTCTCGTCGAGTCGCTCTCGTTGGCTAGCCTGCTAACTCTGTTAGCTAGGTAGCGAGTGACGCAGTTAGCGCCATCAAGCGAAGCTGCGTAGAGAGAAGAAAAAACCTTGAGGTTAAATAAAAGGCACTGGGCTAGCTTTCGCTAACCCAGCAGTACGTAGGAAATTTCTCTGTACGCTCAGGGTAGGGAGCGAGCTCACCTCCAGTCAAGCGATGCAGTCACAGAGAGTCCCACGAAGTTCAGGTGTAAACAAGGTGAAGGGCATTAAAGAGATAGAAGGCTGGGCGTCAGCCTCTTTTATACAAAAAGGGCGGGGTCTCTTTGATGACGCTGACGCCCACCTGCCTTTTCAAGGCATGAATGTATTACTTCAGGTGAACAGCGCGGCGGCACAATTCCCATAGTCATATGTTGCACTGAGTGGACTGACTGATAATGGAGCCAGTAATGCACAGCTGATAGAGTTAGAAATGAGGGACTAAACAGACTGGGACTGATGAGTGGAGTGGCTGCATCTGTGACTGATAAAACAAGGGACAGGTGGAGATGGGTGCGACAGGCTGACTGAAAAAATACTGACAGACACAAAACCCAAATTAATGAAAACATAAGTAACAAAACCAAACAGAAGAATCATAAAACATGGAAAATAAAACAATAACGGAAATAACAAAAATAAAAAAATAGACAAACCCAACAATGAACTCAAAAGACTATCAAAAATCAACTACAAGACACAGACGTTGACAAGCTGTTGCCCAGTGTTCAGGCCAGCATTCTCTCATCCAGTCCAGTGGGTGGCAATAATGAGCAAACAAAACTGTTGAGTTTACAATACGTTCATGCTTGAACAATAATATAGTTTAGGCAACTTAGACCCCATGTAAACTACTCAGAATAAAGTTTTTAAAGATGATATGAACAAAGATTGAGTTATTGGGCCACAATGACAAGAATTTTGTTTGAAGGTGTTAGGATGAGGCTTTCAAACCTTAAAATCAGGGCTTGATTTGTAAACCGATCAATGCTGGAACGCAAATAACAGGCATGTCGGTATGGGATATCTGAGGGTCCTCACCAGAAAATTTTGAATAAAGTAGATGCTATTTTCCTGAATTTTGGTGTCTTTTAACGGGTTGTTAAACATCTATGTTTACCTACATTTGTAAACACTCCACTTCTGTCATGCATCCTATCCCCCTCCCCCTTACTTGATGGTTCTATGTCAGACACTGTCCTTGCTCATTGTGAAACCTCCAGATGCCTGCCTGCAGGCTCCTGCCTGCGTACAACTTAAAGGCTGAGTTAGACTCGCGCTTTGGTCCGCAGGCTGGAGCGTGCGCGCTGCGCGTGCACTGTGCCGTGCGGCGAAATGCGTTTACAGTGTCGCCTCTGTGTTTATAGATGTCGCACGGCGGCGCATGACAAAGTGCTGTTCTTTTACCGACCAGCAGGTGGCAGTACCCTCTAAAACCTGTGCATATGTTACAAGAAAGGTGTAGAAGAAGAAATCTACCGTAGAAGAAGAACTGTTTGAAATCACACAACAAAAACAAATAGCTTTCCGCTCGCGTGCTGAACTGTTGTCTTTATTTGCGGTTTTAATGCATGGAGTCAGCGGAGGAGAAAGCGATCACGTGACTTTTGGCGAAAAAACAAAAGAAAAGTCCGACTCCAGATCAGGAATGAAGGAGAATTTAATACATTTGTGTCACAAAACATTCCTCCATGCGTCGCGACGCCGTCTCCACGACCACAGCGGCGCAAACAGCTGCAGGCTCCGGCGTGAAGAGGGTGAAGGCTGTCGGTGGGGACCTGTCAATCAAATCGTAGCGCCCACGGCGCGCGCATAGGCCTTCGGAGTTTCAAAAATTCAGAGGTGCACGACACGCGCTAATCCCACGCGCGGGGCCAACGCGCAGGGGCGGGGACTGTGAAATTGCGTCACTTTTGGAGCAAGCACCCTCGCGCGTTGTGCGACGCGTCGAGTATGAATCTAGCTTAATGGTTAGCTCGGCACTCACCTCCACCACTCTTTTAGGGTCGAAGATTTTTTTCAAGTGTACACGTGGAAATGCTACTTGAAGTGGCAGCTCGTATGCTCGTTAGTGGCTGTTGTGTTTAAAGTGAGTGTTTGTATAATTATTTTCAGTTCATATATCCAATGTTTTATTCGTTCAAAATAGTCATATTTGTTCAAAACTGTATTATTAGTAAGCCTGTGAGTCCAAGCAAACAGTTACCCGACTGCACCCTGTCAAAAATAAAAGTGTTCCTGGATCCTGTTCCGGCAGAATCCGGCTAAAATTAAGCACTGCTTAGAATCCTTTATAAGCTGTCAAGCATGGTGGTTTTAGCATCATGCAGTTGTTAGTGCTTTGCACAAAGTGGATAGAATAATAAAAGCTGTCTACTTCCAATTTTTTTTAATTTCACCTCAACAACCAACTGGTTGAAACTTGGACCCTGTTGTTTTAACAGGACTGGCACACCAAGCTCACATTTATAAAAACTCTTGAAGTTGTTGAATAACCATTACAACTTGGCAAAAACTGTTCAAATGACTTATTCAAAGCCCCAAATTAATGACACCCATGCCCAAGTTAGGGGTGTGTAAATTGCTGACTGTAACATTATGTCAAATACAAAGTATAAAGTACAAGAATAAATTATATCTGTGCTGTATCTGCAGTCACATAGCAGACGTGTGCATTTCCATGCAGTGTGTTCTGAAACCCTCTTTTCCACCCAGCGTACAGTTGAGACACCCATCACAGCTGAACTGCCTTAATCAACGACTATTGTCAACTGCACAATGGTAGTCAGACATTCACACATAAACACATCCTCACACCTGCTCATTATCATGTAGGCTTCATCTGAAATGGAACCACTTTGGCTGCATCAGGAACACAGTGTTAAGCTGCAGTGTGAACATGCACCTGCCCTGGCTTTTATCAGGCACTTGCCAGGGGCAATGAGAGTAACAGGTATGTAACTGGACAGGCTGTTCCAGTCAGAGAAGTAAAAAAAAATCAGAAGAAAACCAACAAAACGGTGTATTGCTTGGAGAAAAGAACATGTGAAAAAAATTAAAACTTGACTAATAAGGAAATACGACTTTGCATTACAGTGTTAATAAATGAAAACATATGATTTATGTAGGACGGCGCGGTGGTACTGTTCGTAAGACTGTTGCCTCTCAGCAACTTGGTTGCCAGATCAAATTTTAGCCAGGGACTTTCCTGGGTAGAGGTTGCACATTCCCTCTGTTCATGCGTGGGTTTCCTCTAGGTATTCTTGTTTCTTCCCACAAGCAAAAACATGCATGTTAAGTGAATTGGTAACTAAATTGTGCCTGGGTATTTTTTTTATTATTTTATTTTATTTTTTTTAAAATTAATTTTAAATATAAAACACAAAAAGACAATTACAGAGTACAGTATATGGAGAAAAAAAAACAGATTTAAAATGAAAGGAAGCAGAAGAAGAATACAATTATTCTATATATCTGCCCCTTCTTTAAACAAAAATAAATTCAAACAATCAGTTCAAACAATGATTATCCATGAACAAAATGTATAACTCATAACAATTTGCCGATTTATAGTACATTTAGTATTTTAACATTTATGTTTTTAGGAATTGCTTCCTAATCATTTTCTTAAATAAAGACATAGACTTAGCTTTTTTGACATAATTTTCCAAACTATTCCATAAACCTATTCCATATATTAAAGTAAACCGACCCTTTAAACAAAGTCAAAGTCAAGTCAAAAGTCAAAGTCAACTTTATTGTCAGATCTGCAATATGTACAGTACAGGACATACACAGGACCGAAATTGCGTTTCTCTCAGTCCCTCGGTGCAACAGTAAACATCTAAACATTGAAACACTGAAACATATAATAATAGACATAAGCATAAAATAGTAAAACTAACACTGTCCTGAGTTTTTTGCATAGTGGTATAAGAGTATGAAAATTTACACCAACTCTAAAACTAAAACATTAAACATTTAATGAACATAATATTGTCCTGAGTTTTTGCATACTAGTATAAAAAAAGAGTATAAAAAGTATAACTAAAATAAACTAAAGGTTTCTAGCATTGACATTTGCAAAGTGGCAAAGCAGCGTATGAGTCAATGTACACAGTATATGTATGAGGTAGTAGTTGATGTTGTTATAGAGGCAAAAAGTGGCATATGCAGTAAGGCACATTGGGCATCCCTAAATAAGACCGTTCAGAGCACACTGTATATGTACCAGCAGTGGTGTAGATATTAGAGTAGTGTAAATAAATGTAAACAGTAGTAATTACATGTAAGCAGTAGTAATAAAAGTAAACAGTATTAATAAATGTAAACAGAGAATGTAAACAGTATTATGATTATAGGCAGTGATGTAATACAGACATTAGTGCAAGTATGAGAAGTAGTGCAAACTGTATGAGCACATGACCGAGAGTTTAGTGAAAACCCGTTTGATGACACAGAGTCTAGTGTTAAAAACTTTGTGTTGAGTGATAATGTGTGAGAAAGTTTTAGTGTTAAGGCAGTTCAAATGGGAGGGGGGCAGAGCAGGCAGAGTGTTTAGCATTCTGACTGCCTGATGAACAGAGCTGTCTCTCAGTCTGCTGGTTCGAGCCTGGAGACTCCTCAGTCTCCTCCCTGATGGCAGCAGTCTGAAGCAGCTGTGTAGTGGGTGTGTGGGATCACCTGCCATGCGGTGGGCTTTCCGAGTGAGGCGTTTGCTGTGTAAGTCCTGCAGTGAGGGCAAGGAGGTGCCCACGATCTTCTCAGCTGCTCTCACAATGCGCTGGAGGCTCTTGCGGCAGGATGCAGTACATGCACCAAACCACACAGTGATGCAGCTGGTCAGGACACTTTCTATGGCACCTCTGTAGAAGGTGCTCATGATGGGGGTTGAAGCTCCAGCCCTTTTCAGCTTGCGGAGAAAGTAGAGACGCTGGTGAGCCTTCTTTGCCAGTGCTGCAGTGTTCCTGCTCCAGGACAGGTCCTTTGAGACGTGCACTCCCAGGAACTTGGTGCTGTCTACTCTCTCCACTGCGGTGCTGTTGATGGTCAGAGGGGCATGTTGGGCATCCCTCTTCCTGAAGTCCACAACAATCTCCTTTGTCTTCTCCACGTTGAGAGTGAGATTGTTGTGTCCGCACCACAAGGCCAGGCGGCTCACCTCGTTCCTGTAGTCCGTCTCATCGTTGTTGCTGATGAGACCCACCACTGTTGTGTCGTCCGCAAACTTGATGAAGTGGTTGGAGCTGTACGATGGTGTGCAGTCGTGTGTTAGCAGGGTGAATAGAAGGGGGCTCAGCACACATCCTTGTGGGGCCCCTGTGTTCAATGTGATGGTGCTAGATGTGTTACTCCCGACCCGCACTGTCTGTGGTCTCCCGGTCAGGAAGTCTAGCAGCCAGTTACACATTGAGGTGTTCAGCCCCAGACTGTCCAGTTTAAGGATGAGCTGTTGGGGGATGATGGTGTTAAATGCCGAGCTGAAGTCGATGAACAACATTCTAACATAGGAGTCCTTCGTGTCCAGATGTGTGAGAGCTGTGTGAAGGGCAGAGGAGATGGCATCGTCGGTTGAGCGATTAGGTCGGTATGCAAATTGGAAGGGATCCAGGGAGTCAGGGAGGACAGATGTGATGCTTTTCATGACTAGCCGTTCAAAGCACTTCATCAGGATGGGGGTGAGTGCTACTGGGCGATAGTCATTGAGGCATGCGGGCGTTGCCTTCTTTGGGACAGGGATGATGGTGGTGGCTTTGAAACAGGTGGGGACGATGGCCTGGCTCAGTGAGATGTTAAAGATGTCCGTGAAGACCGCTGCGAGTTCCCCTGCACAGTCCTTCAGCACACGACCAGGTATGTTGTCAGGACCAGAGGCCTTCCGGGCGTTAATCTTGATGAATGATCGCCTTACGCTGTCTGAGGACAGCGTCAGCACCTGGCCATCAGGAGAGGGGGGGAGTTTATGTGCTGGTGTGCTGTTACTTGCCTCGAACCGAGCAAAGAACTCATTCAGTTCATTCAGCGCAGAGGCTGAGCTGTCACAGGTCTGGGGGGGTGGTTTGTAGTTTGTGATGGTCTGTATTCCCTGCCACAGACTGCGTGTATCCCTGCTGTCCTTGAAACGGTGAGCTATTTTCCCAGAATACTGCTTCTTTGCCTTTCTGATGCCCCGGTCCAGGTTGTTTCTGGCTGCCCTCAGGCCCACCTGATCTCCCGCTTTGAAGGCAGCATTCCTGGCTTTCATGAGTCTGTGAACCTCAGCTGTCAGCCATGGCTTCTGGTTAGCCCGAACAGTGATGGTTTTAAGGTTGGTTACATCATCAATGCACTTGGTGATGTATGAACATACAGTGTCTGAGTACTCCTGGAGACATGTGGTGTTGTTTGTGGTAGCAGCTTCTTTGAACATACTCCAATCTGTGGTGTCAAAACAGTCCTGGAGTGCCTCTGAAGACCCCTCTGGCCACACTCGTATCTGCTTGCGGACTGGTTTTGTGACTTTCACCAGTGGCCTGTATGCTGGCTTTAGCATAACACAGATATGGTCAGAAGCACCAATGTGGGGGAGGGGGATGGCTCTGTAGGAATTTTTCATGGTGGTGTAAACCTGGTCCAGGGTGTTGTTTCCTCTTGTTGCAAAGTTTATGTTTCTGTATGTTTTTGGAAGAACACTCTTTAAATCTGCATGGTTGAAATCACCAGCCGTGATGAGAAAAGCATCAGGATGGGCTGTTTGTTGCTCACTGATGTGCAGATATAGTTCATTCAGTGCCTCACCTCTATCTTTGCTGTTGGAGCTTGGAGGGACATATACAGCAACAATCAGAACAGCTGTAAACTCCCTCGGTAAAAAGAACGGTCTGCATTTAATAGTCATGAACTCCACTAAATGTGAGCAGTGTTTGTAGACCACAGCAGCATCACGACACCATGCGTTGTTGATGTAAACACAGAGCCCCCCTCCCCTTGTCTTACCTCCCTCGGGGGTTCGGTCCGCTCTGTAGCATGTTAGCTGCTCCAGCTGGATAGCGTGGTCCAGAACGTTGTTGTTGAGCCACGTTTCCGTGAATACAAACACACAACAGTCTCTCACAGTCTTTTGTGACGTTCGTAGCAGGCGTATATAATCCAATTTGTTGTCCAAGGAGCGCACGTTAGCCAGAACCATGGATGGGATCGCCGGCCTGTGTGGGCTAGCTGCTAGCCTCGCTCTGATACCTCCGCGTTTACCCCGCTTCTGTTTCCTGTCACGCCGCTTGTGGCGTTTCCATGGCGGGCGCGGTGAAGCGTCACGCCGCTTGTGGTACTTCCACGGCGGGCGCGATGGAGGGAAGCTCGGGGCTGGCTTCCAGAGCAGCTCGCAGTCACGAAGCTGATGTAACTCCTCTTCGAGCTCATGTAGCTTCTCCTGGAGTTCGCTGTTTATTCCCAAATGAGCGGTTTTTCCGACATCAAGCAGGAATTCACGGCTATACTTGCGTTCTTGAACACGTAGACAAGACAAAGACGTGCCGGCAAGTTGCGGCGTGCAGGACAAAACAGACGAAAGCACCGTGTTGCTGGGAGAGAGAGAAGCCGCAACGTTTGCACGCGCCGCCATGTTGGATTCCACACAAACAAGTTCTATACTGTGGTTTAACAAAAATGTCTAATCCCTTGAGATTATAACAATGTATGAGTGAGAGTATGAATGTTTATTTGTCTTGTTTGTCTCTATGTCCCTGTGATGGACTGGAGACCAGTCCAAGATATCCCCTGCCTATTGCAGGCTGACTTATGGACATGGGCACCAGCGACCCCTGCAATGGGTCCCTTCGTCGTAAAAGAGACTTCAGATATACCAATATATGCTGCTGCTAATTCTTCATTTTGGGGAAAGTTAATTCCCTAATTTCCGCCAGTTTAAGGGATAAATGTTTGTGCATGGGTATGAAAAGTGTAGCTCACCCTTGACCATAGTTTCCACTACGCCCAAAGTTCCTGGAAATTTTACCGCCACAAAAACTGTGAAAATGCAGTAAAACTAGAATACTCATTGTTTTTCTTTCCAACTGAGATGCTTTGCTCAAGAAAAAGTTTACGAACCCAAGTGGAAAGTTTTATCTGCAAGCCCTATATGTTTTTAGACACAGCACATCATTCTGTCAGCTCCATATTTCACTTTCAATTGTTAGCGCACATCCGTCTGCTGAGCATTCAACAAAACCCGAGATGTTTCACACTCATTTACACCTGTGCAGCATTCCAGTTTATTTTTAAGAAAATGTCTGAATGTGTATTCCGGGTCCTTTCTCTGCTGATTCTCTATTTTAAATGTTGCTAAGTGTTTTCTATTTTAGGCATCCATACCTCCTGACTGCAGTGGCAGCACCGAAGAGAGTGCTAATGTACAATATTGATTCGTATCATTTTTCCATTTCATGTCTTGCCTTTTGCTTTGGCCTTTAGGCTCTGTAAAAACAAATCAAAGCAACACGATAAGGTTTGTAAAGGAAGATATATTAACCTTGGAGTTGTGCCTGGTGTATCTTGTAGCAGCTGCAGGGCTTATTCCATCAAGAATATGTAAAACCTTGTGTAGAACTGCAGGACAAATTTGAATCGCTCCACACTTTTAAGTGGCAGTTTTAGGAGAGAGGAATTTTCGAGGATTGGAAGCTGTCGGTGTCGACACTGAATGTGATAATGAGACGCGTTGCTTCTTCTGACTGCTTCCCCAAGTGATCAGCAACTGTTCTTGGAGGCAAACAGATAAAAACATAGTTGTAAAGGTAAAAAGGCCAACGGGATTAGCGGAGAATACTGTCTTAACTGTGTAACAAATACAAATGCTACTATTAGAGTTCATTTTTAACAGCTTTTTAGCACAAAAACTTTTTTTTCACCATTTAATGGTATTTGTCTATTACACTATCTGGCTTCCCAGCAGAAGATATGAAGGTATTTTCACCTCCTTGTTGATTATTCTTAATCAAATCCCCCTGCTCCTTCTGTCTCTAGGATTTCACCGGGGCTTATCGGGAAGCAGACGGGTGGGAATCCGTAGTGCTCTGTGAAGTGTGGAGTCTCGGGGACACAACACCTTTCTGAAGCGCCACGCAAAAGCCTCCAAGCGCTGCTGTGAGAGTGGCAGATATCACTACACCCTGCAGCTCCACAATCACAAATACATACATTTAGTCAGAAATACAAGGGACAGTGCTATTGGGCAGATAATGACACCAGCAATCAAGAAAAAAAAAATGCATGTCTAAAGGGTAGTAAATAACCATAGGTATAGGGATAAACTCAAGAAAACATAAACAAATGTGGCTTCCAGTGTAGAGCGGTAATACTGTTAAGCCTTCCTCAGGTTTTCTGGATGATAATGTGTATGTGTATATGTATATTTATATCAGTGACGTGCGGTGAGGTTCATGGCTGGTGAGGCACTGTGCAGTTTTTTCATATGTATAATAAAAAACAGACAAAAAATGTTCTCCACAATTTGGCTTCTGTCTGCCATAGCTTCTTCAGTGCTTTGGATACTTTGGATAGCGTTATTTTCTTCTTTTATAAGTCAGAGTCAGAGTCAGAGAGTCTTTATTGTCATTTGCACCGCATGTGGTACATGTGATGAAAACGAGATTATGTACACGGGGTCCCAGTTACATCCAACAACAAATGCAAGAGAAAAACAGTAATAACATCTAGAATTAACTAAGAGAAACATCAACTAGTAATACACTAAGCCCTAATGTAGTGGAAAAACATCATTATAAACAGCAGCACGAACATGAGTCTGTATGAGCAGATGGTCACAGATGAACACAGCAACAAGAAAACAGATCAGCATCAGCATGATGTGATATTTTGCAGTGTTTATTCTTATTATTTATTTATTCATGAGTCTAACAGCCTCAGGGTAGAAGCTGTTCCTCAGTCTAGTGGTTCTACATTTGATGCTCCTCAACCTCCGTCCTGAGGGGAGTGGGGCAAAGAGTGAGTGTGCTGGGTGAGTGAGGTCTTTCATGATGCAGGTGGCTCTTTTCCTGCATCTGGAGGTGTAAATGTCTGTGATGGTGGGGAGACTGACTCCAACAGACTTCTGTGCAGCCTTCACCACTCTCTGTAGAGCTTTCCTCTCTGCAACTGTGCAGCCTCCATGCCACACATTGATGCTGGAGCACAGGATGCTCTCCACTGCACACCTGTAGAAGGAGGTGAGAACTGGGCTGCTCAGACCAGCTCGTCTCAGCCGTCTGAGGAAGTAGAGTCTCTGATGACCTTTCTTGATCAGGCTGGTGGTGTTGTTGCTCCAGCTGAGGTTATCATTCAAGTGTACACCCAAGTATTTGTAGCTGGAGACCACCTCCATAATACATGAACCCTACAGAGTAGTTTATTCGCCATTTGATTGGCAGCAGTTAACGGGTTGTGTTTAAAATCTCATATCAGTGTAGTGGACCTACCCAGGGTCAAATTAAGGTTTTTGAACTGTCCAGTGATGACCTTTACTGACCTCTCAGTAAAGCAAGACATTTACTACAAAATCATTCATTAAACTGTAATCTGATAAATATAG
>JBBPBX010016767.1:3628-16962 GCA_038048925.1 Garcialebias charrua | reverse complement strand
ATATATATATATATATATATATATATATATATATATATATATATATATATATATATATATATATATATATATATATATATATATATATATATATATATATATATATATATATATATATATATATATATATGTATATATATATATATATATATATATATATATATACATACAGGTAGTCCTCGGCTTACGACGTTTCGCGGTTACGTCACGCATCTCCCATTAAAAATTTAAAAAATAAACATTTTATTTTGAAAAATTTTATTTTAAAAGCCGAGTTCAGAGTTTCTTCCAGTTTTGATAGAAGTAGCTTGACGACAGAGGGCCGGACCTGCAGACCTTGGACCGGCAGACCGACAAGCAGGGACAAGCTAACATGCTAATTAGGGATGGGAATTGTTAAGAAATTATCAATACCAATTCCTTTATCGATTCAATTCCTTATCAATTCTGTTATCAATTCTCATTGGGTTAGGCAAAAAAATATTGTACACAACTTTTATGAAAAAATAATTCCTAATTAACATTATTAAGGGGCTGTCCTTGGTTGGAATGGGTGATAGGCTTCTATAAAGTTGGACTTCTGTCCTCTTCCTCAAAAAGTTATTCTAGGGCTGTCTCTTTTTGCTGCTTTACAGGAGGCATCTGAAATTATTGACATAACCACAACTTGTAATTCACAAGTTTCAATTTTAAAATAAATAGGGTAATAATCCATGCAATCTATCATCTTTTATTACAAAAAACTAAACTTACATAGTTATCATCTTCATCCTCTTCTGCCTCCCTCTGCGTCTCTCCCAGCTGTGCCATCTTCAGAAGAAATTCACCATTAAAAACAGAGAGCAGCAAGAAAAGCTCTCACAACAGAAAGAGGCTACAATGAAACACACTGAACAAAAATATAAAACAACACTTTTGTTTTTGCTCCAATTTCTATGGTGGCATTTTTAGGAGTGTTGTGTGTTGGATATCGTCATCCTGAAAGCTAAATGTGTGCTAACACTAGCCTCTGAGCCAGCCAGACTCCGGCAATCCTCGTCAATTAAATGTCATTATAGGAGATGGAGATTATTTATACAACACAGTGGAAGCAGTAAAGCAAAAAAGTCAAGTGACATGAACTGGATGAGTTTAACGTTACGTGCTGCAACATTTAAAACAGAGGAGGACGCTAGTTTGTTAGCTACATTTCCATCACCACGAAGCAGCATCATGAAGCAGCGTGTTAAAGATGGTACATTTGTACAAATTCACCTCATGCTGAGTGATCAAATGCTTCTCTCTGCATGTTAGAAGTATTTCCGCCCTTTATTGTAATTGACGCTTTGTATGTGTTGAAAGTAGACCTGGTTTCGTCTTCGCTTTTTTTCCTCGACGCCATGTTGAACACCAAATACGGCGCATGTCTGTGATGTCATCACGTAAATGTGTCACCATGACGAGTCAGTAGAACGAGTCAGAGAACCGATAAACAGAATTGTTAAGACAAGCAGCCTACAATTCCAGGGAATTGAACTCTAAAGAACCGGTTCTCTAAAAGAACCGATTCTCGATTCCCATCCCTAATGCTAATAGACCTTACTGTAAAGCTGTAGGACCATGCAAAGCAATGGAAAACTACAGGCAGCTGCGAAGCTTGGAGGAACAACGAGCTAACATGCTAACAGGCTTTACTGTAAAGCTGTGGACTGCACGAAGCAATGGAAAACTACATGTAGCTTCAGAGCTTGAAGGAACAACGAGCTGACATGCTAACAGGCGGAGGAAGGCTTCACCAGCTCCCAGTAGGTTATTAACTTTTTTCCTTCATTATGGCTCCAAGTGTATGTGTTTTTTTGATAATTATGTAGGGTACTGTGTTAGGATAGGGGCCAAGAAGGTGTAGTGGCAGAGAATCTGACTTGTTATCCGAAGGAGTAGTAGTAGTAACCTACTCAACCTTCAACCAGTCACTTAGGCAGACTAACTTGTTAACATTTTCAGATGACAGAGCTAAACTTTTTTTCTGCATTTCAAATGAACCTAAAGTCCACTTGTGTAACATATTTACAGTCACATTTATTGTAACCTACCTCATCTGACACCTCCATTGTACGCAGAAGATGGCAGAGCGCAGCACAGCACAACAGAGCAAGACACGTACTTTTCCCCACCTAGGAGCTGTGTGATGTACCTACAGTGCAGACATACAACACCCACAGTTAAATTACTGAATACTATTAATAATAATCATGCAACTGATATTACATTTTTGATTATAGCCCTTGA
Source organism: Garcialebias charrua (assembly GCA_038048925.1). Classification (NCBI taxonomy): domain Eukaryota; kingdom Metazoa; phylum Chordata; class Actinopteri; order Cyprinodontiformes; family Rivulidae; genus Garcialebias; species Garcialebias charrua. The sequence goes on along the minus strand of JBBPBX010016767.1, from coordinate 14,694 downwards.
ACATGTCTGTATAGTAGGATTAATCTGTTATCATTTGTGTTAGATTCATTATTAAAATGTAGGAAGAAAAAAAAACTCACCTGCAGGGCTCCAGTAGTATCTGGTTGTGCTGAATCCATTTAATCATGTCCAGAGTTGAATTCCAACTTCTCTGTTGTGGTTTTGTTAACTTTTGGACGGCTAAACTCCGCTAGCGTTGTCTGCCGAATTAGCATTCTTGCTAGCTTCAGCGAAAACATGCTTCGCCCGAAGATGGTATTTTAAACTGGTTGTGCTTCGGTGAAAAGATAATTCATCGTTGCAATATGTACATACCACGTTGGTTTTATCCACGCTTCCATCGGGGTGTTTTTTTTTAAAAGAAATTTGCCACCAAGCAAACTTTTTTGACTATCCACGTTATCCAGGCCGTCTCCAGAAGTGACGTACGTCAGCTCATTTGCGCATGCGCATATCAGTTGCACGGGAGGCGAGCTGCTCTCTTCTTCTGCTGGCGGTTGGCAAACGACTTTAAGCGCATTACTGCCCCCACTAGACTGAAAGCGGGATTAATCTTCATTTTTATAATATTAACTGATTAATCATTTTACATTAATCTCATGAGTTAACGCTTTAACTTTCCCAGCATTAATATATATATATATATATATATATATATATATATATATATATATATATATATATATATATATATATATATATATATATATATATATATATATATATATATATATATATATATATATATATTAGGGGTGTAACGATACACAAAACTCACGAGACGAGACGAGAAAATTACAGATATCGCGAGAACGAGACGAGATTTTAATGTTAGTTCAAGAAAACTTCAAAGATCGGTTTTATGCCGCAAAAAGGCTTTTATTCTGTTTTAACATGTATTACAAACTCAACTGATGTCTTCATTTTACTGATTGAATCTCCTTAGACCTTAGAAGGTTCAACTTTGTTTAAAAAAATAGATATTCACGCAGGACTTTCCAAAAATTGAACATAAATATCCGCATCAGCACTGAATCTACATTCATCAAAGACTATGTGAACAAAATAAAAATCTAGTAATTATGTGGACTCCTGCCCATGTGGGTATATTAGGCAACGAAAGGGCAGATAAGTTGGCTAAAGAAACTGGTAAAAAAGTAGACATTGATATGCTGATAAAGTTAACTAAATCTGAAGGAAAAAGTATAGTTTGGAACGAAAGCAAGAAATTATGGAAAATGAGATGGGATAATGAGACAAAAGGGAGACATTTATATAGGATACAAAATACAGTTGATGTTAATAGACTCAGAGGAATAAATAGGAGGGAGGAGATAATTATAAATAGAATAAGAACTGGGCATAGTTTATTAAATGACACTCTTTTTAAGATGGGGAAACATCTTACTGGTTTATGTGATTGGNTATATATATATATATATATATATATATACATACATACATACATACATACATACATACATGGGCGTAGCCAGGATTTTATGAGGGGCGGTTCGTTTAAAGAAAAAGTGGACCTGGTAAGAGCAACACGCCTCGGTGGTTCACTGTAGCCGTTTTCGCATTGGCCAGCCCTCAGTGGCCCGGGGCTCCCCTGGGTGTCTCTGGGCCACCCGCGTTCATTACGCATTTGCCGCAAAGCCGCCTTGAAGTGGGTGGGCAGTTCTCTGGAAGTGGGTGGGGTGGTCTCTTCACGTGGGTGGAGTGTTCGTGTTTTAAGAGAGGAGACTCGGCAAAAAAAAAATTGTTAGCTGGATATATATATATTAGTGTTTCTGCGTTTAATTTTTGTTAATAACTGATCACAAATCAGCTTATGTTACAACGTAAATAACACGAAGCGCACACCCATTTCCGCCTTTCAGCGCGACCTGAATGTCATTAAACAGCATTAAACAATAACTAATATTGTCTAACTGTTGCGCGCAGCCAGGGTTTTAAAATATAACGAATAATCTCTAACTTTTACGTGCAGCTAAAATGTCAGGAGGAGTGATTGCTATATGAGCAAGTTGGACACCTAAAAATTCAGTCCGGAGTATAGCTCAAAGCGTAAAGCACTGCTCTTTTGACCGGGAGAAGTGGGTTCGCTTCCAGCCTGTGACAAAGTTATTTTACTTTTTTTTTTCTTTATTCACATTTTCTTTTAAATAAAAAGGAGTTTGTTTGGTTAACAAACTCCTTTTTATTTAAAAGAAAATGTGAATAAAGAGAAAAAAAAAGTAAAATAACTTTGTCACAGGCTGGAAGCGAACCCACTTCTCCCGGTCAAAAGAGCAGTGCTTTACGCTTTGAGCTATACTCCGGACTGAATTTTCAGGTGTCCAACTTGCTCATATAGCAATCACTCCTCCTGACATTTTAGCTGCACGTAAAAGTTAGAGATTATTCGTTATATTTTAAAACCCTGGCTGCGCGCAACAGTTAGACAATATTAGTTATTGTTTAATGCTGTTTAATGACATTCAGGTCGCGCTGAAAGGCGGAAATGGGTGTGCGCTTCGTGTTATTTACGTTGTAACATAAGCTGATTTGTGATCAGTTATTAACAAAAATTAAACGCAGAAACACTAATTCAGCTAACAATTGTTTTAGGGGTTTCTCGTTTCTGTAGTTAAATTTGAATGAAATTCAACCCTCGCGCTGAGGTTGTTTGAATGAGTCCCGCCCCTGCTGCAAACAACGAATCAAATGAGAGCTGAAACTAGCCCTGTCGGGCTCGGCCCGATAAGAACCACGGTGAAGATGGTTCCAGAACAAGGGTGGATCCCGGGCGGAAAAGGTAAATGCGAAGACGCCGAACCCGGGTTAGAAGCTGGGAGTGCCGGGGAGGGCCGGCCAATGCGAAAACGGCTTGTAAGCGCTTCAGGTTGCCACCCTAAACATTCTCTCGACTCGGGTTCGATCATCACTTGGTTGAACTCGAATCGTTGAAGTGGGCAATATTTCAACTTATTTTATGTTTGTCTTTTATTGGATTAAAAAAAAGGAGTTTGTGTTAACCACAGGCATATTAAGTCTATGGTGTTAACCGGTTCGACATTAGCGGCGTCTCCATACCTTCTCTTTCCACCTCTCTTAACACAGAACTTGTGTTGTGCGGGAGTTGTAGGCGGGACTTCATAGGCAAAGTGGGCGGTTCGTTCGAACCCCCCGAACCCCCCCTGGCTACGCGCATGTATAGTATATATATATATATATATATATATATATATATATATATATATATATATATATATATATATATATATATATATATATATATATATATATATATATATTAGTGCATTAACAGAATACCCGAGTTTTCGACAGCTCGAGTGCTTTGACTTCTATCGAGGCTTTTTTGTCCACCTCGAGTACCCGTAGTGACGTCATCACATCACATTTCACAGCGTGCGAGGTAGCTTTTAGCTTTTAGTAGACGCCACAAAATGGATTCCTTTGTGCGCACGGATGTAAATGGAGCAGGCAGTCTTGTCAAAAAGGTAAAACAGTTTTTAATTTATAAAATGCGCTATTTCCTGTTGATTTTCTGTTCTCTGACCACCGTAGATTGTGACTGGCAGCAGGTGGCGGTGTTGCATTGCAGGCCACATATATAACACGGCAGCTTCCTCTCTCGTTTCACAAACAAAAGCAACATATTAATCTCTCTAGACCTATTAAAAAAACCTATAAACACATTAATCTCTAAAAGTAAACCTAAATTGCACAGCACTTCAGGCTGTGGTGCGGTGTTGCCCCATTTGTTTTTCAGTTTCGGTTTCAGCGCCGCACGGTATACTTTCACTTTTAATATTAATAATAATAACTAATAGTTTTGTTTTTCCTGTGACTTATCTGCAGTATGATAAATGATAGGAGCATAATAAATGCTCCCAATGTTTTGTTGGTCTTTTTTTTCTTTTTGTAAAGACGGTTTTTATGCATTTATATTTATTTATTTATTTTGCATCATAAGACACTGTGACGTCATCGGCTACTCGAGCGTCGTTCGAGTTTTTTTATGTTAATGTCGAGGTTAAAAATTATGTACTCGTTCAACCCCTAATATATATATATATATATATATATATATATATATATATATATATATATATATATATATATATATATATTAGGGGTGTAACGATACACAAAACTCACGAGACGAGACGAGACGAGAAAATTACAGATATCGCGAGAACGAGACGAGATTTTAATGTTAGTTCAAGAAAACTTCAAAGATCGGTTTTATGCCGCAAAAAGGCTTTTATTCTGTTTTAACATGTATTACAAACTCAACTGATGTCTTCATTTTACTGATTGAATCTCCTTAGACCTTAGAAGGTTCAACTTTGTTTAAAAAAATAGATATTCACGCAGGACTTTCCAAAAATTGAACATAAATATCCGCATCAGCACTGAATCTACATTCATCAAAGACTATGTGAACAAAATAAAAATCTAGTAATTATGTGGACTCCTGCCCATGTGGGTATATTAGGCAACGAAAGGGCAGATAAGTTGGCTAAAGAAACTGGTAAAAAAGTAGACATTGATATGCTGATAAAGTTAACTAAATCTGAAGGAAAAAGTATAGTTTGGAACGAAAGCAAGAAATTATGGAAAATGAGATGGGATAATGAGACAAAAGGGAGACATTTATATAGGATACAAAATACAGTTGATGTTAATAGACTCAGAGGAATAAATAGGAGGGAGGAGATAATTATAAATAGAATAAGAACTGGGCATAGTTTATTAAATGACACTCTTTTTAAGATGGGGAAACATCTTACTGGTTTATGTGATTGGTGTAATGCCTCAGAAACAATAGAACATGTTTTTAATAATTGCAGGAAATATGTGGGTCATAGGAGAATATTGAGAATGGAAATTGGTTGTAATAGGGAACTAAAGTTGGAAGATGTCGCTGCTCAGCTGAGTAGTGATGAAGGGAAAAGAAAGATATTTCGTTTTTTTTTAAAATACTGGACTCAATAAGAGAATTTGAGAAAAGAAATTAATATATAAGCACCAAGAGATGGCAGTAGTGCAACAATGATGGATGCAAGCTGCCGTTAAAAACCAAAGAAGAAGAAGAAGAAGAATCTACAGCCGTCACTCACCAGTGTTGCCAGATTGGGCGGTTCACCGCGATTTTCCTTCTGACTTTTGCGGGTAAAGAGTGCTTTGGGTGGGTGGGACTCTATCTGGCAACACCGGTGTTTACACGCGTGTCTTTACATTCGGGGCAGCGTCGGCAGCGCCGGTGTTCTGTGAAGGACACTGGGACCCTCCATCAATGTAGAGGCGTCTGCGGCACCGGGACCCTCCATCAGAAGTAGTTGGGGCGTCTTCTATAGCAACTTCATCCGGCGAAGCCATGCTGTCCGTGACGCTGACTTGCTAGGGGCTCTGCTAGCATTAGCATTAGCATCTCGCGAGACAACGTTACCTCTCAACGAGAGATATCGCGGGAGTTTAATATCGCGAGATCTCGTACAACGAGATCTCGTTACATGCCTAATATATATATATATATATATATATATATATATATATATATAAGACTGTTAAAGTTAACGCGTTAACACATGAGATTAATGTAAACAGATTAATGCATTAATATTACATAATGCAGATTAATCACATTACCTATTTTGACCTATAAAGGACTTTACCCTGCTGCGGTGAGCTGTCATTTCTAACCTGAACCTGGAGCTCGGTCAGCCGACCCGTATTTGGCCGCAGCAGGTCATCAGACTGTGAAAAGATTGCTGCGCATTGCGCAATACTTGCGCACGTGGGCTCGGACTTTGATGCGTTTTATATCGCATCTCCCATTTACTATGAAGAACCTTATTTCGAGTTATGCGGGTTTACGTTATGAACTTTGTAACGGAGAGGCCGCTGCAGCGGAAGTATACAGTATTGTACTGTACAAGGTGCAACGGCAGAGGAAACAGAGGCGGAGGAATACAGAGGCAGAGGAATACGTTATGTACTGTACTAAGAGCGGCTTGAAGACTTTTCTTTTTAACCAAGCATACTCTGCCTCCACATGATTCTATCTTTGATCTTAGTTGATACTGTTATTGATTTTACTTGTTTTATTACTTGTTTTATTGACATTTAATTCTGTTGCACTTTGTAGCACTTTGAGATTTTCATTAATGAAAAGTGCGTTATAAATTGAATTCATTATTATTATTATTATTATTACTGTAAACGCTCTGGACCGAGGTGGACGGCAGAACCAGCGGTGCAGCAGTGGAAAAGTACATCGGCGGAGGCCTTACTTTAAACGCTCTGGACCAAGGTGAACAGCGGTTTTAACGTCGTAAACGGAATATAATACGGAGGATGGACCGAGGTGGACGGCAGTTTTACGTTGTAAACGGAGGTGGAGAGCGGTTTTACGTCGTTAACAGAATACAGAGGATAACCGAGGTGGACGGCGGTTTTACGTCGTAAACGGAGGTGGACGGCAGTTTTACGTCGTAAACAGAATATGGAATACGGAGGATAGACCGAGGTGGACGGCGGTTTTACGGCGTAAACTTAGTGGACGGCGGTTTTACTTCGTAAACGGAATACGGAGGATGGACCAAGGAGTTCAGCGTCACCAGCATCCAAGTAGGCCATTAACTCTTTTTGCACTTCATTATGGCTCCCAAACATATGAGAATTATGTTGGGTACTGTGATAGGATAGGCTAAGTGTTTGGTAATACAGTACTGTACATGTATATGGTGCAGTATGTACGTATATTTCGACTTACGTCAAAAATCGGTTTACAACGCTGCGTAGGAACGGATCTACGTCGTAAGTTGAGGACTACCTGTATATACTGTACATATATATATATATATATACACACAGTTTACATTTTTGTTATCACCATCTAATCATATAACAAAGTGGTTTAAACAGCTAACAATCATATACAGCTTGTGACGCTTTAATCTTTCTATGGAGCCTCTTGTAGCACTTGCACATTATGCTTATTTACAGTACTTTATTATGGTAGTCACAGCCCTTCCATGTGAGGGTAATAAAAGCAGCACCTGCTGATATTTTTTTCCCACATAAATGTGTGTTTTGTCAATAAAGATGACTTTAGGTCAACACATTGGGTGTTTGGTGTTTTAGGGGTGTTTGGTGTTTCAGTGTTGGTGTAAATTTTCATACTTTTATACTATTATGAAAAAACTCAGGACAATGTTACACTTTTTTACTATTTTATGCTTATGTTATTAAATGTTTTAGTGTTTAGTGTTTAGATGGTTACTGTTGCACCGTGGGACTGAGAGAAACGCAATTTCGGTCCTGTGTATGTCCTGTACATATTGCAGTTCTGACAATAAAGTTGACTTTGACTTTGACTTTAGGTAACTTCATCAGGCTATAAAATGAACAGATCATGCATTGGTATGTAAGATCGATATGGAAGAGTTCCTGTTCCTAGATACGAAGCTAACTAGCGAGTTTCAACATATCTGGGCCCAGCCCAGCAAGATACTAACTTTTTAGACAGTTTTTAGTACAGTAATCAAAACGACACTGTTACTAGCCCATACCTTCTTCTACAGTTATGTTACCAATCCTCTGGTTTGCTGTATTATTATTATCATTATTATTATTATAACCAAACTATTGACAAATTCTAGTGGCTTCTTTTTTCCCTCCCAAATTTTTTATGATTGTAAAACTTTTCGACTTACAAATTATGTCAAATTGTTAATGAGTTAAGTTGATATGCTTTAATAAGCACCTTACAATAACAAACATCATCAAATGTTGTTTTTCTAGGATAGTAGATTGATAAATGATTAAATAAAAAAAGCTTAATGTAGAGAGACAAGCAGCAACTGTTGGGCGTTTACCGTCAGTAGAAAGGAGGAGGGGAATTTGCTGAGAAGGTAAAGCAGAGAATAGGACGTGGTGAGTAATTGAAAGCATTCCAGACAGGATGTGGATGCAAGGGAGATAGATTACACTGTGTTGAAAAGGATGTGAGGGAAACTAATGAGTCAGTATTTCAGTAATTGTCCAAAGCTAAGAATAAGCATCGACCAAGACAAGACCGAGACAGTAGGCTTGTCTTTAGACAGCATTTAGATCTCCATGTCACCAAACCCTAATTATAAGGTGACCGGTATATTTGAGAAACAAGACAGTGACGCAGATGTCTGTGCAGCTTTTAATGAGCTGTGCTGTTGTAAACATATTGTCATTCTTTTCAGTGGTGACTGCAGTAATTTAAAGATCCTACAGTCCTATAGCAGTCTACTTTTCACTCTAGCGTTGCTTTTGATGGGCTTTCTCTGAGGTAATCAAATTAACTTGGTGTTCAGAAGATGAGCTCTTTTATTTTAGGTTTAACTTGGTATTAAATTGGTAGTTTGAAAAGTTTGAAGGCCACTGAAGTCTAACAAACACTTAATTTGACTTTGTATTTTAAAACGGTTAATTTAGTGCTTTCTAAATGCAAACCTTCTAGGTATGAAATATGGGTAGAAATTATTGGCTTCATATTTAAACATTGTAGTTCAACATGCTGGTGAAGATTCTCAGTCGTCCAGGACATGATAAAATCAGAACAAGTGCTCAATACAAAAACAATTGATGTGGTTCAACCTTTCCATCATCTATTTCTGCTTTTTCTTCATGTGATGGTGGAACATACCATAGTACAAATTCAACAAGAGTCCCACATATGACTTATTATATGCCCATCAACAAACTATTATACAGTAATCTATAGAAATGGCCCAGACAAGTAAAGACTTTGTATAATATTTAACCTTTATTTGTGACCCTGACCTTGGAGGTGGGGTGATGACAATTCTACGCAGCACTCTATCTAGTGATGATGCAATTGTGCAAGACGTTTTGTTAAATTATCTTGAGGGTATCATAAGTTATGGGCGGGACAAGAAAAAATGTATTAATGGAGGGATGAACAGAAACGATATCAAAAAATGTCCCACCTTCAATGGATGTATAAAAATGATTCTAAAAATCTAAATTATATAACTAGAGATATGCATTTCTTGCAAAAATGCAGTGTGGATGCTCATTGCTGAATGAAAGCCTATTTTTGTATTACAGAAAAGAGCTGTAAGAATTATCACTAGAAAACATTACCGTCATCCATCAAGTACATTATTTTATCAACTAAAGTTATTGAAGTTCCATGATTTGGTAGACTATAATATTTTATCAGTTATGTATAGGGCTCAAAATAATGCATTACCTTTAAATATCCAAATGCACTTTGTTAAAAGACAAAGTTGTTATAATCTTAAGGGGACAGAGTTGTTTGTAAAACCACAATTCAGAACTAGTTTGAAGGGACGTTCTACCTCAATCCAGGGAATTAGATTATGGAATGGCTTGGAGAATGTAGTTAAAAATGCCAAGTCAATGTTTACATTTAAAAAAATGATCAAAACAAATGTGTTAAAAAAATATATGAAATAGCGTAATGTGTATTGTATTAGTTAGAAAATTAGAAAGAGTTAGTCATTTTGTACTGTTGGTTGAAGATTATTATTGTTTAATCTGATTGTTGGAAAAAGTTGGTTGAAGATTATTATTGTTTACATGGTTGATTATTGTTGTTTAATCTGATTGTTGGAAGTAAGGGGCAGATATAATAAGATTTATTCTTCTTTCTGCTACCTTTCATTTTTTTATATTTTGTACACTATCATTTATGAGATTGTCTTGTATTGTTTCTTTTGTCAAAATAAATGAACAAATTTAATAAAATTTAATAAACATAAACATGAACATAAACGATTTTGCTGAAAGCTGATGAAAAAATTAATCACTAAATTGTTAGTGTGAGTTGACCTTGAACAGCTGGCTTTTGCTGAAAGCAGGTAATTAAAAAAAGAACACATAAAGCTGAAATTAACTAAAAAAATGTAGCCAATAAAGGTGATAGCAGCAAAAAAGTAGCCAAAAATTTCATTAAACTTTGAAACTACAGTATTAGGTTAGGGTTGGGTAGAAAGGAGCACAAAAAGCCTTTTTCTTTTTTTCAAGAAAAGGGTAAAAATAAGCAGAAACTACATAAAAAGCAGCTGAAAAGGCATTTAAAAAGTTTAACCTAGCAGAAAGCAGCTGAAAAAATAAGAAAAAAGAGCTGAAATTAGCAGGAAAAAAACTAAAAGGAGCATAAAATATTAGCAAAACACGGGAAAGAAGCTGAAATGAGCTGAAATTGTAAGAAAGAAGCTGAAATAAGCAGAACTAAAGGAAACGCTAAAATGAACAACAACAATTTGTAAACAGCACAAAGGGGTTGAAGCATGTGAAGCAAGCCCCATTCAGTTTCAATGAGAAACATGTTTTTCTAAAAGATATACAGGTAGTCCCCAACTTACGAGCGAGTTCCGTTACGAGTTGCTCGTAACATGGAAATCTCGTAATTCGGAACGGCCGCCACGTGTCTCGTAAGTCCGGAATTTCGCTCGTAAGTTGGAACGGTTTTGCTAGCGCGACTACAAACACTCGTTTTTCATCGAAAAACTGCTTACGAGTGCATAAAAATGATCGGAAACGTGTGTCCACATGTTTAGCTAACGAACTGTGGTGAAAAAACACAGAAAAACTCGGTATTTTTTGCGTTTTTTCCAAAAATTCGCCAGCTCGTAAGTCCGGAACCTCGTAGGTCAGAGCGCTCGTAAGTCGGGGACTACCTGTACTGTACATGTATGTAGATTTTTTTTATTTTTTTTCACAAATACCAAGAGTCATATCAGGAATATCCTGAATGAGTTGAACATTTTTGATACACTAATAGTTGAAATGGCACAGAAACTGCAGAACAAGTTAGATACCGAATAACATACGGTATATGGATCTCAGTAGTGTGAATGCTTTGGAAGCATTCAGACCATGAGAAACAGTTGTACACTGTCTGCTGCAATATTAACAATTTGTTTCCTTTTTTTTTTTTTTACAATAAACGAGCTGCATTCTGCAGGACCAACATATCAATAGTTTCCACACACTTTGAAGGAACTCTTAGCAGCAAAGTTCAGCAG
>JBBPBX010016766.1:29440-47691 GCA_038048925.1 Garcialebias charrua | reverse complement strand
GAAGTACTGAACAGAACCTGTGATCTTAATGAAGTACTGTTCTTAATGAAGTACTGAACAGAACCTGTGATCTTAATGAAGTACTGAACAGAACCTGTCATCTTAATGAAGTACTGAACAGAACCTGTCATCTTAATGAAGTACTGAACAGAACCTGTCATCTTAATGAAGTACTGAACAGAACCTGTGATCTTAATGAAGTACTGTACAGAACCTGTCATCTTAATGAAGTACTGAACAGAACCTGTCATCTTAATGAAGTACTGAACAGAACCTGTGATCTTAATGAAGTACTGAACAGAACCTGTCATCTTAATGAAGTACTGAACAGAACCTGTGATCTTAATGAAGTACTGAACAGAACCTGTCATCTTAATGAAGTACTGAACAGAACCTGTGATCTTAATGAAGTACTGAACAGAACCTGTGATCTTAATGAAGTACTGAACAGAACCTGTGATCTTAATGAAGTACTGAACAGAACCTGTCATCTTAATGAAGTACTGAACAGAACCTGTCATCTTAATGAAGTACTGAACAGAACCTGTGATCTTAATGAAGTACTGAACAGAACCTGTCATCTTAATGAAGTACTGAACAGAACCTGTGATCTTAATGAAGTACTGAACAGAACCTGTCATCTTAATGAAGTACTGAACAGAACCTGTCATCTTAATGAAGTACTGAACAGAACCTGTCATCTTAATGAAGTACTGAACAGAACCTGTGATCTTAATGAAGTACTGAACAGAACCTGTGATCTTAATGAAGTACTGAACAGAACCTGTCATCTTAATGAAGTACTGTACAGAACCTGTGATCTTAATGAAGTACTGAACAGAACCTGTCATCTTAATGAAGTACTGAACAGAACCTGTCATCTTAATGAAGTACTGAACAGAACCTGTGATCTTAATGAAGTACTGAACAGAACCTGTCATCTTAATGAAGTACTGAACAGAACCTGTGATCTTAATGAAGTACTGAACAGAACCTGTCATCTTAATGAAGTACTGTACAGAACCTGTGATCTTAATGAAGTACTGAACAGAACCTGTGATCTTAATGAAGTACTGTACAGAACCTGTGATCTTAATGAAGTACTGAACAGAACCTGTGATCTTAATGAAGTACTGAACAGAACCTGTCATCTTAATGAAGTACTGTACAGAACCTGTCATCTTAATGAAGTACTGAACAGAACCTGTGATCTTAATGAAGTACTGAACAGAACCTGTGATCTTAATGAAGTACTGAACAGAACCTGTCATCTTAATGAAGTACTGAACAGAACCTGTGATCTTAATGAAGTACTGAACAGAACCTGTCATCTTAATGAAGTACTGAACAGAACCTGTGATCTTAATGAAGTACTGAACAGAACCTGTGATCTTAATGAAGTACTGAACAGAACCTGTGATCTTAATGAAGTACTGAACAGAACCTGTCATCTTAATGAAGTACTGAACAGAACCTGTGATCTTAATGAAGTACTGAACAGAACCTGTCATCTTAATGAAGTACTGAACAGAACCTGTGATCTTAATGAAGTACTGAACAGAACCTGTGATCTTAATGAAGTACTGAACAGAACCTGTGATCTTAATGAAGTACTGAACAGAACCTGTGATCTTAATGAAGTACTGAACAGAACCTGTGATCTTAATGAAGTACTGAACAGAACCTGTGATCTTAATGAAGTACTGAACAGAACCTGTCATCTTAATGAAGTACTGAACAGAACCTGTCATCTTAATGAAGTACTGAACAGAACCTGTCATCTTAATGAAGTACTGAACAGAACCTGTCATCTTAATGAAGTACTGAACAGAACCTGTGATCTTAATGAAGTACTGAACAGAACCTGTGATCTTAATGAAGTACTGAACAGAACCTGTGATCTTAATGAAGTACTGAACAGAACCTGTGATCTTAATGAAGTACTGTACAGAACCTGTGATCTTAATGAAGTACTGAACAGAACCTGTGATCTTAATGAAGTACTGAACAGAACCTGTCATCTTAATGAAGTACTGAACAGAACCTGTCATCTTAATGAAGTACTGAACAGAACCTGTCATCTTAATGAAGTACTGAACAGAACCTGTGATCTTAATGAAGTACTGAACAGAACCTGTCATCTTAATGAAGTACTGAACAGAACCTGTGATCTTAATGAAGTACTGAACAGAACCTGTGATCTTAATGAAGTACTGAACAGAACCTGTGATCTTAATGAAGTACTGAACAGAACCTGTGATCTTAATGAAGTACTGAACAGAACCTGTCATCTTAATGAAGTACTGAACAGAACCTGTCATCTTAATGAAGTACTGAACAGAACCTGTCATCTTAATGAAGTACTGTACAGAACCTGTGATCTTAATGAAGTACTGAACAGAACCTGTGATCTTAATGAAGTACTGAACAGAACCTGTGATCTTAATGAAGTACTGAACAGAACCTGTCATCTTAATGAAGTACTGAACAGAACCTGTGATCTTAATGAAGTACTGAACAGAACCTGTGATCTTAATGAAGTACTGAACAGAACCTGTGATCTTAATGAAGTACTGAACAGAACCTGTCATCTTAATGAAGTACTGAACAGAACCTGTGATCTTAATGAAGTACTGAACAGAACCTGTCATCTTAATGAAGTACTGAACAGAACCTGTCATCTTAATGAAGTACTGAACAGAACCTGTGATCTTAATGAAGTACTGAACAGAACCTGTCATCTTAATGAAGTACTGAACAGAACCTGTGATCTTAATGAAGTACTGAACAGAACCTGTCATCTTAATGAAGTACTGAACAGAACCTGTCATCTTAATGAAGTACTGAACAGAACCTGTGATCTTAATGAAGTACTGAACAGAACCTGTGATCTTAATGAAGTACTGAACAGAACCTGTGATCTTAATGAAGTACTGAACAGAACCTGTCATCTTAATGAAGTACTGAACAGAACCTGTCATCTTAATGAAGTACTGAACAGAACCTGTGATCTTAATGAAGTACTGAACAGAACCTGTCATCTTAATGAAGTACTGAACAGAACCTGTGATCTTAATGAAGTACTGAACAGAACCTGTGATCTTAATGAAGTACTGAACAGAACCTGTGATCTTAATGAAGTACTGAACAGAACCTGTGATCTTAATGAAGTACTGAACAGAACCTGTCATCTTAATGAAGTACTGAACAGAACCTGTCATCTTAATGAAGTACTGAACAGAACCTGTCATCTTAATGAAGTACTGAACAGAACCTGTCATCTTAATGAAGTACTGAACAGAACCTGTCATCTTAATGAAGTACTGAACAGAACCTGTGATCTTAATGAAGTACTGAACAGAACCTGTGATCTTAATGAAGTACTGAACAGAACCTGTGATCTTAATGAAGTACTGAACAGAACCTGTGATCTTAATGAAGTACTGAACAGAACCTGTCATCTTAATGAAGTACTGTACAGAACCTGTCATCTTAATGAAGTACTGAACAGAACCTGTCATCTTAATGAAGTACTGAACAGAACCTGTGATCTTAATGAAGTACTGAACAGAACCTGTGATCTTAATGAAGTACTGTACAGAACCTGTGATCTTAATGAAGTACTGAACAGAACCTGTGATCTTAATGAAGTACTGAACAGAACCTGTGATCTTAATGAAGTACTGAACAGAACCTGTCATCTTAATGAAGTACTGAACAGAACCTGTGATCTTAATGAAGTACTGAACAGAACCTGTCATCTTAATGAAGTACTGAACAGAACCTGTCATCTTAATGAAGTACTGAACAGAACCTGTCATCTTAATGAAGTACTGAACAGAACCTGTCATCTTAATGAAGTACTGAACAGAACCTGTGATCTTAATGAAGTACTGAACAGAACCTGTCATCTTAATGAAGTACTGAACAGAACCTGTCATCTTAATGAAGTACTGAACAGAACCTGTGATCTTAATGAAGTACTGAACAGAACCTGTGATCTTAATGAAGTACTGAACAGAACCTGTCATCTTAATGAAGTACTGAACAGAACCTGTCATCTTAATGAAGTACTGAACAGAACCTGTGATCTTAATGAAGTACTGAACAGAACCTGTCATCTTAATGAAGTACTGAACAGAACCTGTCATCTTAATGAAGTACTGAACAGAACCTGTGATCTTAATGAAGTACTGAACAGAACCTGTGATCTTAATGAAGTACTGAACAGAACCTGTGATCTTAATGAAGTACTGTACAGAACCTGTGATCTTAATGAAGTACTGAACAGAACCTGTCATCTTAATGAAGTACTGAACAGAACCTGTCATCTTAATGAAGTACTGAACAGAACCTGTGATCTTAATGAAGTACTGAACAGAACCTGTCATCTTAATGAAGTACTGAACAGAACCTGTCATCTTAATGAAGTACTGAACAGAACCTGTGATCTTAATGAAGTACTGAACAGAACCTGTGATCTTAATGAAGTACTGAACAGAACCTGTGATCTTAATGAAGTACTGAACAGAACCTGTGATCTTAATGAAGTACTGAACAGAACCTGTGATCTTAATGAAGTACTGAACAGAACCTGTGATCTTAATGAAGTACTGAACAGAACCTGTCATCTTAATGAAGTACTGAACAGAACCTGTCATCTTAATGAAGTACTGAACAGAACCTGTGATCTTAATGAAGTACTGAACAGAACCTGTGATCTTAATGAAGTACTGTACAGAACCTGTGATCTTAATGAAGTACTGAACAGAACCTGTGATCTTAATGAAGTACTGAACAGAACCTGTGATCTTAATGAAGTACTGAACAGAACCTGTCATCTTAATGAAGTACTGAACAGAACCTGTGATCTTAATGAAGTACTGAACAGAACCTGTCATCTTAATGAAGTACTGAACAGAACCTGTGTCATCTTAATGAAGTACTGAACAGAACCTGTCATCTTAATGAAGTACTGAACAGAACCTGTCATCTTAATGAAGTACTGAACAGAACCTGTGATCTTAATGAAGTACTGAACAGAACCTGTGATCTTAATGAAGTACTGAACAGAACCTGTGATCTTAATGAAGTACTGAACAGAACCTGTCATCTTAATGAAGTACTGTACAGAACCTGTCATCTTAATGAAGTACTGAACAGAACCTGTCATCTTAATGAAGTACTGAACAGAACCTGTGATCTTAATGAAGTACTGAACAGAACCTGTCATCTTAATGAAGTACTGAACAGAACCTGTCATCTTAATGAAGTACTGAACAGAACCTGTCATCTTAATGAAGTACTGTACAGAACCTGTCATCTTAATGAAGTACTGAACAGAACCTGTGATCTTAATGAAGTACTGAACAGAACCTGTCATCTTAATGAAGTACTGAACAGAACCTGTCATCTTAATGAAGTACTGAACAGAACCTGTCATCTTAATGAAGTACTGAACAGAACCTGTCATCTTAATGAAGTACTGTACAGAACCTGTCATCTTAATGAAGTACTGAACAGAACCTGTGATCTTAATGAAGTACTGAACAGAACCTGTGATCTTAATGAAGTACTGAACAGAACCTGTCATCTTAATGAAGTACTGAACAGAACCTGTCATCTTAATGAAGTACTGAACAGAACCTGTGATCTTAATGAAGTACTGAACAGAACCTGTCATCTTAATGAAGTACTGAACAGAACCTGTCATCTTAATGAAGTACTGAACAGAACCTGTGATCTTAATGAAGTACTGAACAGAACCTGTCATCTTAATGAAGTACTGAACAGAACCTGTGATCTTAATGAAGTACTGAACAGAACCTGTCATCTTAATGAAGTACTGAACAGAACCTGTCATCTTAATGAAGTACTGAACAGAACCTGTCATCTTAATGAAGTACTGAACAGAACCTGTCATCTTAATGAAGTACTGAACAGAACCTGTGATCTTAATGAAGTACTGAACAGAACCTGTGATCTTAATGAAGTACTGAACAGAACCTGTGATCTTAATGAAGTACTGTACAGAACCTGTCATCTTAATGAAGTACTGAACAGAACCTGTGATCTTAATGAAGTACTGAACAGAACCTGTGATCTTAATGAAGTACTGAACAGAACCTGTCATCTTAATGAAGTACTGAACAGAACCTGTGATCTTAATGAAGTACTGAACAGAACCTGTCATCTTAATGAAGTACTGAACAGAACCTGTGATCTTAATGAAGTACTGTACAGAACCTGTGATCTTAATGAAGTACTGAACAGAACCTGTGATCTTAATGAAGTACTGAACAGAACCTGTGATCTTAATGAAGTACTGAACAGAACCTGTCATCTTAATGAAGTACTGAACAGAACCTGTCATCTTAATGAAGTACTGAACAGAACCTGTGATCTTAATGAAGTACTGAACAGAACCTGTCATCTTAATGAAGTACTGTACAGAACCTGTCATCTTAATGAAGTACTGAACAGAACCTGTGATCTTAATGAAGTACTGAACAGAACCTGTCATCTTAATGAAGTACTGTACAGAACCTGTGATCTTAATGAAGTACTGAACAGAACCTGTGATCTTAATGAAGTACTGTACAGAACCTGTCATCTTAATGAAGTACTGAACAGAACCTGTCATCTTAATGAAGTACTGAACAGAACCTGTCATCTTAATGAAGTACTGTACAGAACCTGTCATCTTAATGAAGTACTGAACAGAACCTGTGATCTTAATGAAGTACTGAACAGAACCTGTCATCTTAATGAAGTACTGAACAGAACCTGTGATCTTAATGAAGTACTGTACAGAACCTGTCATCTTAATGAAGTACTGAACAGAACCTGTGATCTTAATGAAGTACTGAACAGAACCTGTGATCTTAATGAAGTACTGAACAGAACCTGTCATCTTAATGAAGTACTGAACAGAACCTGTGATCTTAATGAAGTACTGAACAGAACCTGTCATCTTAATGAAGTACTGAACAGAACCTGTGATCTTAATGAAGTACTGAACAGAACCTGTGATCTTAATGAAGTACTGAACAGAACCTGTGATCTTAATGAAGTACTGAACAGAACCTGTCATCTTAATGAAGTACTGAACAGAACCTGTGATCTTAATGAAGTACTGAACAGAACCTGTCATCTTAATGAAGTACTGAACAGAACCTGTGATCTTAATGAAGTACTGAACAGAACCTGTGATCTTAATGAAGTACTGAACAGAACCTGTGATCTTAATGAAGTACTGAACAGAACCTGTCATCTTAATGAAGTACTGAACAGAACCTGTGATCTTAATGAAGTACTGAACAGAACCTGTCATCTTAATGAAGTACTGAACAGAACCTGTCATCTTAATGAAGTACTGAACAGAACCTGTCATCTTAATGAAGTACTGAACAGAACCTGTGATCTTAATGAAGTACTGAACAGAACCTGTCATCTTAATGAAGTACTGAACAGAACCTGTGATCTTAATGAAGTACTGAACAGAACCTGTGATCTTAATGAAGTACTGAACAGAACCTGTGATCTTAATGAAGTACTGAACAGAACCTGTGATCTTAATGAAGTACTGTACAGAACCTGTGATCTTAATGAAGTACTGAACAGAACCTGTGATCTTAATGAAGTACTGTACAGAACCTGTGATCTTAATGAAGTACTGAACAGAACCTGTGATCTTAATGAAGTACTGAACAGAACCTGTGATCTTAATGAAGTACTGTACAGAACCTGTGATCTTAATGAAGTACTGTACAGAACCTGTGATCTTAATGAAGTACTGTACAGAACCTGTCATCTTAATGAAGTACTGAACAGAACCTGTGATCTTAATGAAGTACTGAACAGAACCTGTCATCTTAATGAAGTACTGAACAGAACCTGTGATCTTAATGAAGTACTGTACAGAACCTGTCATCTTAATGAAGTACTGAACAGAACCTGTGATCTTAATGAAGTACTGAACAGAACCTGTCATCTTAATGAAGTACTGAACAGAACCTGTCATCTTAATGAAGTACTGAACAGAACCTGTCATCTTAATGAAGTACTGAACAGAACCTGTCATCTTAATGAAGTACTGAACAGAACCTGTCATCTTAATGAAGTACTGAACAGAACCTGTGATCTTAATGAAGTACTGTACAGAACCTGTCATCTTAATGAAGTACTGAACAGAACCTGTGATCTTAATGAAGTACTGAACAGAACCTGTCATCTTAATGAAGTACTGTACAGAACCTGTGATCTTAATGAAGTACTGTACAGAACCTGTGATCTTAATGAAGTACTGTACAGAACCTGTCATCTTAATGAAGTACTGAACAGAACCTGTGATCTTAATGAAGTACTGTACAGAACCTGTCATCTTAATGAAGTACTGAACAGAACCTGTGATCTTAATGAAGTACTGAACAGAACCTGTCATCTTAATGAAGTACTGAACAGAACCTGTGATCTTAATGAAGTACTGAACAGAACCTGTGATCTTAATGAAGTACTGAACAGAACCTGTGATCTTAATGAAGTACTGAACAGAACCTGTCATCTTAATGAAGTACTGAACAGAACCTGTGATCTTAATGAAGTACTGAACAGAACCTGTCATCTTAATGAAGTACTGAACAGAACCTGTGATCTTAATGAAGTACTGAACAGAACCTGTGATCTTAATGAAGTACTGAACAGAACCTGTGATCTTAATGAAGTACTGAACAGAACCTGTCATCTTAATGAAGTACTGAACAGAACCTGTGATCTTAATGAAGTACTGAACAGAACCTGTCATCTTAATGAAGTACTGAACAGAACCTGTCATCTTAATGAAGTACTGAACAGAACCTGTCATCTTAATGAAGTACTGAACAGAACCTGTGATCTTAATGAAGTACTGAACAGAACCTGTCATCTTAATGAAGTACTGAACAGAACCTGTGATCTTAATGAAGTACTGAACAGAACCTGTGATCTTAATGAAGTACTGAACAGAACCTGTGATCTTAATGAAGTACTGAACAGAACCTGTGATCTTAATGAAGTACTGTACAGAACCTGTGATCTTAATGAAGTACTGAACAGAACCTGTGATCTTAATGAAGTACTGAACAGAACCTGTCATCTTAATGAAGTACTGAACAGAACCTGTGATCTTAATGAAGTACTGAACAGAACCTGTCATCTTAATGAAGTACTGAACAGAACCTGTGATCTTAATGAAGTACTGAACAGAACCTGTGATCTTAATGAAGTACTGAACAGAACCTGTCATCTTAATGAAGTACTGAACAGAACCTGTGATCTTAATGAAGTACTGAACAGAACCTGTCATCTTAATGAAGTACTGAACAGAACCTGTGATCTTAATGAAGTACTGTACAGAACCTGTCATCTTAATGAAGTACTGAACAGAACCTGTGATCTTAATGAAGTACTGAACAGAACCTGTGATCTTAATGAAGTACTGAACAGAACCTGTCATCTTAATGAAGTACTGAACAGAACCTGTCATCTTAATGAAGTACTGAACAGAACCTGTCATCTTAATGAAGTACTGAACAGAACCTGTCATCTTAATGAAGTACTGAACAGAACCTGTGATCTTAATGAAGTACTGTACAGAACCTGTCATCTTAATGAAGTACTGAACAGAACCTGTGATCTTAATGAAGTACTGAACAGAACCTGTCATCTTAATGAAGTACTGTACAGAACCTGTGATCTTAATGAAGTACTGTACAGAACCTGTGATCTTAATGAAGTACTGTACAGAACCTGTCATCTTAATGAAGTACTGAACAGAACCTGTGATCTTAATGAAGTACTGTACAGAACCTGTGATCTTAATGAAGTACTGAACAGAACCTGTGATCTTAATGAAGTACTGTACAGAACCTGTCATCTTAATGAAGTACTGAACAGAACCTGTGATCTTAATGAAGTACTGTACAGAACCTGTGATCTTAATGAAGTACTGTACAGAACCTGTCATCTTAATGAAGTACTGAACAGAACCTGTCATCTTAATGAAGTACTGTACAGAACCTGTCATCTTAATGAAGTACTGAACAGAACCTGTGATCTTAATGAAGTACTGAACAGAACCTGTGATCTTAATGAAGTACTGAACAGAACCTGTCATCTTAATGAAGTACTGAACAGAACCTGTCATCTTAATGAAGTACTGAACAGAACCTGTGATCTTAATGAAGTACTGAACAGAACCTGTGATCTTAATGAAGTACTGAACAGAACCTGTCATCTTAATGAAGTACTGAACAGAACCTGTGATCTTAATGAAGTACTGAACAGAACCTGTCATCTTAATGAAGTACTGAACAGAACCTGTGATCTTAATGAAGTACTGAACAGAACCTGTCATCTTAATGAAGTACTGAACAGAACCTGTCATCTTAATGAAGTACTGAACAGAACCTGTCATCTTAATGAAGTACTGAACAGAACCTGTGATCTTAATGAAGTACTGAACAGAACCTGTGATCTTAATGAAGTACTGAACAGAACCTGTGATCTTAATGAAGTACTGAACAGAACCTGTGATCTTAATGAAGTACTGAACAGAACCTGTCATCTTAATGAAGTACTGAACAGAACCTGTCATCTTAATGAAGTACTGTACAGAACCTGTGATCTTAATGAAGTACTGAACAGAACCTGTGATCTTAATGAAGTACTGAACAGAACCTGTGATCTTAATGAAGTACTGAACAGAACCTGTCATCTTAATGAAGTACTGAACAGAACCTGTGATCTTAATGAAGTACTGAACAGAACCTGTCATCTTAATGAAGTACTGAACAGAACCTGTGATCTTAATGAAGTACTGAACAGAACCTGTCATCTTAATGAAGTACTGAACAGAACCTGTCATCTTAATGAAGTACTGAACAGAACCTGTGATCTTAATGAAGTACTGAACAGAACCTGTCATCTTAATGAAGTACTGAACAGAACCTGTCATCTTAATGAAGTACTGTACAGAACCTGTCATCTTAATGAAGTACTGAACAGAACCTGTGATCTTAATGAAGTACTGAACAGAACCTGTCATCTTAATGAAGTACTGAACAGAACCTGTCATCTTAATGAAGTACTGAACAGAACCTGTGATCTTAATGAAGTACTGAACAGAACCTGTCATCTTAATGAAGTACTGAACAGAACCTGTGATCTTAATGAAGTACTGAACAGAACCTGTCATCTTAATGAAGTACTGAACAGAACCTGTCATCTTAATGAAGTACTGAACAGAACCTGTCATCTTAATGAAGTACTGAACAGAACCTGTCATCTTAATGAAGTACTGAACAGAACCTGTCATCTTAATGAAGTACTGAACAGAACCTGTGATCTTAATGAAGTACTGAACAGAACCTGTCATCTTAATGAAGTACTGAACAGAACCTGTCATCTTAATGAAGTACTGAACAGAACCTGTCATCTTAATGAAGTACTGTACAGAACCTGTCATCTTAATGAAGTACTGAACAGAACCTGTCATCTTAATGAAGTACTGTACAGCTCTTCTTGTGTTGTGCGGTGGAAACTACAGTTTTTCTAAGACATTATTTTCCATGTTTCTCCTCTTCCTTCATTTTATGTTGCTGTTATTAGGATCATTTTGGAGAAGATGGAGAGACTTTTCACAATTCTCAAAAGAATTTACAAATAAATGAATTAATTGATTGTATTTTTATGTTCTTGATGTAACCAGTGGCACCTGTTGGTGCTCTCCATCACTGATTGAAAGGCGAGCAGATAAAGGAGCAGGTGTTCAGAGAAGTTCGTCAGAGCTCTGATTGTTCTTCTGCTGTTGGGTGTGTGGTAAGAAATCACTTTATCATGATCTGGTGGTTTTAAAAACTCAAGGTATCTCTCCTAATGTGTTGCAGTGTGATCACACACAAGGTTTGAAGGTGTGTTCTACATCCAGCTGCTCGTGGGTGTGACGACGTGTCAGGTATTGTTTTTTATATAATGTATTTTAATGACTATTGAAATGAATTGTATATGGAACTGTCCATTTATAGTTTCATATGTCCCGTTTCCTGCTGTCCTTTTTGAGTTGAGTTTAATGAATTGTTTTTGGTCTGCCCGGGCCTTGCATGGCCTGTAGAGCAAAACATCTGGGAGTGTGTCTTGTAAGGGCGGACCAACCACTTTATTTTTGTTTTGTTTGTCCTTATTGAGCCACCCACCTGGGTGACACCAGATGTAGCTGATAGCCACAAGCCTTCACGTCCTGGAAGCCTGACCCATCCTCGTGTGTGTAGTGCTGTGGGAACCTGAAGTTTGTGGCCTTCTGCACTTAGTTTGGTCAGCTTCTCCTTTGACTTGTGAGCTGGTGGAACATGGGAGTAGCTCTGGTTTAATGACTGGGAATAAAAGTGCCACATTTATCCACTAATAAATTGTCTATTGTACAAAATAAACGTTTTATAAATCTTCATTTTGTATTTTTTTTGTACCGAAAATTAACCAAACCGAGCCCTCCTTGAAACTGAACAGAACCGAAATGTGATTTTAGCTTACTGTGACATCCGTAATACATACATATATGTACAGTATATATACATGCTTACATACTAGGGCTTTAACAGACTACTCGAGTAATCGACACATCGATTCCTAGGACATCTATAGAGTTCTTTAATTTCACATCGAGTATTCGTAGTGACGTCATCACGTCGCAGTTACAGAACAGAAAATGACTCAACTTCCTGTTTGGAGCGCGTTGCAAACCGATGTTGCACCATATTCTGTGACCACCATATAGTGTGACCATAGGGGGCGGTGTTGCATGCACTGTTGCAGGTCACAGAATGTGGTGCAACACCGGGTCCAATCAACCGAACCAGAACCAGCTTCCTCTGACCTTGTTTCACAAACAAAAAGCAAAAAATTATAAATCTCTAAACCTATTTAAAAAAAACTATAAACATAATTATCTTTAAAACTAAACCTAATGCGTAGCACTGCGGGCGGTGGTGCAGGGTGGTCGACCGCCCCACTGTTTTGTTTTTGCTCCCGAGTTGCTCCCGGTAGGACTGGAAAGCACCTTGCATGGTAGTCTGCCGCTACCGGTGTATGAATGTGTGTAGCGCTTTAAGATTTTCACTAATGAAAAGCGCGTTATAAATTGAATTCATTATTATTATTATTATTTTTTGTTTTTGACGTGCCACACGTTTCTTTCACTTTTGCAGCTTAATAATAATAACTAATAGTTTTGGTTTTCCTGTGATTTATCTGCAGTTTGATAAATGGTAGTCCAGCATAATGTGCACCCCCAATGTTTTGTTGGTCTTTTTTTGTGTAAATATTAAATGACTTTATTTTGCGTTTTTATTTATTTATTTATTTTCATCTTAAGATCCTATGACATCATAAAGTACTCGAGCTTTATTATGTTAATGTCGAGTAAAAAAATTATGCACTCGTTCAACCCCTAATACATACATATATGTGTACATACATACATACATAGATGCATACATATTTATTTATTTATTTATAAAATTCATTCATTTTAAAAATACAGTACAATGTATTGGAGAGAGCATCCTCCTCCCTGGGCTGACACCTTACCGTGGTGTTGGGGTTTGAGTGTCCCAATGATCCTAGGAGCTATGCTGTCAGGGGTTTCATGCCCCTAGTAGGGTCACCCAAGGCAGACAGGTCCTAGGTGAGGGACCAGACAAAGTGCAGCCCAAAAACCCCAATGATGAGTAACACTAATGGAATCAATGTTCCCTCGCCTGGACGCGGGTCACCAGGGCCCCACTCTGGAACCGGACACAGAGGTGGGGCACGCTAGCGAGTGCCTGGTGGCCGGGCTTTTACCCATGGAGCCCGGCCGGGCACAGCCCGAAGAGGAGACGTGGGTCCCCCTTCCCATGGGCTCACCACCTGTGGGAGGGGCCAAAGGGGTCGGGTGCAATGTGAGATGGGTGGTGGCCGAGGGCGGGGACCCTGGCGGTCTGATCCTCGGCTACAGAAGCTGGCCATTGGGACATGGAATGTCACCTCTCTGGTGGGGAAGGAGCCTGAGCTAGTGTGTGAGGTTGAGAGTTTCCGACTAGAAATAGTCGGACTCACCTCAACGCATGGCTCTGGAACCAGTTTCCTTGAGAGGGGTTGGACACTCTTCCACTCTGGAGTTGCCCCTGGTGAGAGGCGCCGAGCAGGAGTGGGCATACTGGTTGCCCCCCATCTTGGTGCCTGTACGTTGGGGTTCACCCCGGTGAACGAGAGGGTAGCCTCCCTTCGCCTACGTGTGGGGGGACGGGCTCTGACTGTTGTTTGTGCCTATGCACCAAACGGCAGCTCAGACTACCCACCCTTTTTGGAGTCCTTGGAGGGGGTATTGGAGAGTGCGCCTCCTGGGGACTCCCTTGTTCTACTGGGGGACTTCAACGCTCACGTGGGCAATGACAGTGAGACCTGGAGGGGTGTGGTTGGGAGGAACGGCCCCCCTGATCTGAACCCGAGTGGTGTTCTGTTGTTGGACTTCTGTGCTCGTCATGGATTGTCCATAACGAACACCATGTTCAGGCATAAGGGTGTCCATATGTGCTCTTGGCACCAGGACACCCTAGGTCGCAGTTCGATGATCGACTTTGTTGTCGTCTCATCTGATCTGCGGCCGCATGTCCTGGACACTCGGGTGAAGAGAGGGGCGGAGCTGTCAACTGACCACTACCTGGTGGTGAGTTGGCTCCGATGGTGGGGGAGGATGCCGGTCAGACCTGGCAGACCCAAACGTATTGTGAGGGTCTTTTTTTTTTTTTTTCCATTTATAGATGGCCTCCCTTCACACCTTTTAGCCATCCTCTCACTCCAATATTTTTTTTTTTTTTTTTAAGAGAGAAAGAAAGAAAAGAGAAAGTAAGGCAACAAATCAACAATTATCAACCAAAAGAGCACAAGGCAAACACACCCAACCTCCGTCCACAATCCTGCAAAGCACATGACAGAACACAACAATGGAACATACATGCATAAAGACTAATAATATTCATGAGCTTGCAGTAGAATTCTATAAATACACATACCCATATCTACAAATATATATATACAGTAGTATACATACATATACTTTTATATTCATTTATATATATACCCATCTACATATCTACAGATGTATATATATATATATATATATATATATATACACAGTAGTATACATACATATACATTTATATTCATTTATATACTCATCTACATATCTATTGTGAGGGTCTGCTGGGAACGTCTGGCAGAGTCTCCTGTAAGATGGAGCTTTAACTCCCACCTCCGGGAGAGCTTTGAACACGTTCCGAGGGAGTCGGGGGACATTGAGCCCGAGTGGGCCATGTTCCGCGCCTCTATTGTCGAGGCGGCTTATCGGAGCTGTGGCCACAAGGTTGTTGGTGCCTGTCGTGGCGGCAACCCTCAAACCCAGTGGTGGACACCGGCGGTGAGAGATGCTGTCATGCTGAAGAAGGAGTCCTATTGGGCCTTTTTGGCCTGTGGGACCCCGCAAGCAGCTGATAGGTACCGGCAGTCCAAACGGCATGCAGCTCGGGTGGTCGCTGAGGCAAAAACTCTGGAGTGGGAGGAGTTCGGAGAGGCCATGGAAAATGAGTTCAATACGACTTTGAGGCGATTCTGGTCCACCATCCGGCGTCTCGGGGAGGCGGGGGCGGTACGCAACCTACACCATTTAAAGTAAGGGTGGCGTGCTGTTGACCTTAACTCGGGATGTTGTGAGTCTGTGGGCAGAATACTTCGAAGACCTCCTCAATCCTACTGGCATGTCTTCAACTGAGGAAGCGTAGCCTGGGGACTTTGGGTCGGGCTCTCCAATCACTGGTGCTGAGGTCACAGAGGTGGTTAAAAAGCTCCGCGGTGGTAGGGCTCCGGGGGTGGATGAGATTCGCCCGGAGTTCCTTAGGGCTCTGGATGTTGTGGGGTTGTGTTGGCTTACGCGACTCTGCAATATCGCGTGGACATCGGGGGCAGTTCCCTTGGATTGGCAGACTGGGGTGGTGGTTCCCCTATTCAAAAAGGGGGACCGTAGGGTGTGTTCCAACTATAGGGGGATCACACTCTTAAGCCTCCCTGGTAAGGTCTATTCAGGGGTTCTGGAGAGGAGGGTCCGTCGGATAGTCGAACCTCGGATTCAGGAGGAGCAGTGTGGTTTTCGTCCTGGTCGTGGAACACTGGACCAGCTCTACACCCTCAGCAGGTCCTGGAGGGTGCGTGGGAGTTTGCCCAACCAGTCTACATGTGCTTTGTGGACTGAGAAGACATTCGACTGCGTCCCTCAGGGAGACCTATGGGGGGTATTTTGGGGGCTTTTAGAATTGATTCAGAATACTGCTCAAAAATAATAAAGGGAACACCTAAACAAAACAATGTAACTTCAAATCATTACACCTTTGTGAAATCAAAGTTACACCTTTGTGAAATCAATGTCAGCAGTTAGGTAGTAACACTTATTGTGAACCAGTTTCAACTGCTGCTGTGCAAATTGAACTCACATGTGGAATGAGTGGCAATTATCAATACAACCCTTATAAAAGAGTGAATCTGCAGGTGGTGACCACAGCTCATTTCTCTGTTCTCACCCTTTCTGGTTGAACTTTTGTCACTTTTTCATTTTGTTAGTGCTCTCATGCGTAGAAGCATCATGAGGTGTTTTTACAGCCCACTGAAGTTGCTCAAGTAGTGCAACTAATCCAAGATGAAACATCAATGTGAGCGGTGGCAAGAAGGTTTGTTGTGTCTCTCAGCACAGTGTCCAGAGCATGGAATAGGTTCCAGGAGACAGGCCAGTACACCAGGAGACATGGAGGGGGCCGTAGAAGGGCTGCAACCCAGCAGTAGGACCACTACTTCATCCTTTGTGCAAGGAGGAACAGGAGGTCCACTGCCAGGGCCCTACAAAATGACCTCCAACAGGCCACTAATGTACATGGTTCCACTCCAACTGTCAGAAACAGACTCCGTGAGGGTGGTGTGAGGGCCCGACGACCACATATAGGGCCTGTGCTCACAGCCAAACACTGTGCAGGACGATTAGCGTTTGCTAGGGAACACTAAAATTGGCAGATTTGTCATTGGCGCCCTGTGCTCTTCATGGATGAAAGTAGGTTCACACTGAGCATATGTGACAGACGTGACATAGTCTGGAGACAGTGTGGAAAACATTCTGCTGCCTGCAACATCCTCCAGCCGGTTTGGTGGTGGGTCAGTCGTGGTGTGGGAAGGCATGTCTTTGGATGGTCGCACAGCCCTCCATGTGCTAGCCAGAGGTGCCCTGACTGCCATAAGGCACCAGGATGAGATCCTCAGACCCATTGTGAGACCATGTGCTGGTGCAGTGGGCCCTGGGTTCCTCCTTATGCATGACAATGCTAGATCTCATGTGGCTGAAGTGTGTCAGCAGTTCCTGCATGATGAGAGCATTGATGTTCCCCAGACCTGAATCCAACTGAGCACACCTGGAACATCATGTTTCGGTCAGTCCACCAAGGCCACATCGCACCACAGACTGTTCAGGAGCTAAGTGATGTTTGATCCAGGTCTGGGAAGAGATCCCACAGGAGAACATCCACCTTCTCATCAGGAGCATGCCCGGGTGTTGTTGGGCGGTTCTACAGGCACGTGGAGGACACACACACTACTGAGCCTCATTTAGACTAGTCTGGAGGAATATTTACTGACGTTGAATCAGTATGTCACATTACTTTTCACTTTGATATTGACTATGAATCCAAATCCTGATCCCCATGGTGTAATAATTTTGATTTACATTGATCATTTTTGTATTTTCTTCTCAATTAATTCCACTGTGATAATAATAAAATTTGTCAATGACAATATTTAAGTACAAGCCCAAAACCAGAAAAGTTGGCACGTTGTGGAAATCGCAAATAAAAACAGAATACAATGACTTGCAAATCTTTTTCAACCTATATTCAATTGAACACACTGCAAAGACCACATACTTAACGTTCGAACTGGTAAACTTTGTTATTTTTTGCAATTATTAGCTCATTTGGAATTTGATGCCTGCAACATGTTTCAAAAAAGCTGGCACAAGTGACAAAGAAGACAGAGAAATTTGAGGAATGCTCATCAAACACTTATTTGGAATATCCCACAGGTGAACATGCAAATTGGGAACAGGTGGGTGCCATGATTGGGTATAAAAGCAGCTTCCTTGACATGCT
>JBBPBX010016766.1:12551-23864 GCA_038048925.1 Garcialebias charrua | reverse complement strand
TTTAGATATGAACGGTCCTTAGGTCCGGAACTCGTTCGTAAGTCGAGGGTTCCCTGTATATTTTTTCTTGTAATTTCCAATTAATATGCTTTTTTGTGATTGTCTACTTTGTAGTACTCTTGTACTGATAAATATCTCCTGGAGGGTAAACTATATCTTGGCTGCAAGTATCAAGCTGAGAAATCCTTCGTTTTCTACAGCTGATAGCGGTTGGTCATTAATTATGATGAAGTTTAGCAACTTCTCAGTAAACATTCGAGCTCCGTGGCTTCAGCGATGTGTTCTTCTTGTTCAGTCCGAAGCAGGCAAACTGATTTCTATCAGCTGCGCTCAGTCTGTCCCTCCTCTGAGATAGGCAGACTGAGTGGGGCGGATTGGGCGCAACTGGCCGGAGTCGGGCTGCCTGCTTTGGATTATATAATAATAATAATAATTTTATTAAAAAGTGCCTTTCAGGACACCCAAGGACACTTTACAAATGCAAACAACACGCACAATGCAAAGATCAACAGGAATAAATTAAAATATAAAATACATAAAACAAAGTTAAGAAGGATAAGCTAGTCTAAAGAGATGTGTTTTCAGAGCTGTCTTGAACAGAGAAAGGGAGGTGGTGTTTTGAAGGTCTGGTGGTAGAGCGTTCCAGAGGTGAGGGGCAGAGCAGGTGAAGGCCCTGCTCCCCATGGTGGAGAGGCGGGCAGAGGGTACATGGAGATGTAGTGAAGAGGAGGATCTGAGAGAGCGTGATGGGATGGAGATTTGTAGGAGGTCAGATAGATAAGGAGGGGCAAGGTTGTGGATAGATTTGAACGTGAGAAGTAGAACCACAGATATATAAAGTCAAGTCAAGTCAAATTTATTTATATAGCACAGTTAGAACAGATAAACTGTTATCATGGTGCTTCACACACACACACAACATAAAAGAGGCTCAAAAATTTACAGAACAGTATCACACATCAATACAGTAGTAACAATTCTGATATTAACAGCAGTAAAGTATAATAAAAATGTATAAGAACAATATTAAAATGAAAACAGTAAAAATATATACACTACGTCAGCTCACACAGTATGAAACACCAGAGAGAACAGATGGGTTTTTAGCAGGGATTTGAACAAGTGAAGGGAGGAGGCCTGTCTAATGTTGAGGGGCAGGTTGTTCCAGAGTTTGGGGCCGGTGACTGAAAACGCCCGATCTCCTCGGAGCTTCAGATGTGTTTTTGGAACCACCAAGAGCATCTGATCAGATGATCTCAGGGCCCGCGGTGGAACATATGGTTCCAGCAGCTCAGAGAGGTAGAGGGGAGCGAGGCCATTCAGGCATTTGTAGGTCAACAACAGGATTTTAAAGTCGACTCTAGTTCGCACGGGGAGCCAGTGCAGTGAGGAGAGAACAGGTGTAATGTGCTCAAACTTACGTGTACCGGTTAAAAGCCGAGCTGCTGCATTTTGCACGAGCTGGAGGCGTGAGAAGGAGGCCTGACTGATCCCAGCGTACAGTGCATTACAATAATCCAGGCGGGTTGTGATGAATGCATGGATTAGTGTCTCGAGATCAGGTCTGGACAGCAAAGACTAGATAAGACATCCCCGCTGTTGGCCAATGGAGACCGACATCGTCAGACGGCGGCCATCTTGGCACAGACAGAACGCCCACTCAACATGAATGTGAATGGTGCATTTACGATTAAAATAACCATAACTTGCTTAATTTTCAACCGATTTTAAAACGGTTTGGTTTGTTATAAATGTGAGAGATGTTGTTATAATATGGTATACTTAAGATGGACGTTCACATGAAAATAACGTTATGTAGACACTGTATTGCACTAGCAATATACACAATAAGATTATATTTACATCTATTTATAAATACATGTTTATTTCCAGTGAAATTAACTGACATATGTTACAATGCTAATAAATATTTAATACTATTTCATCATAAATAATAATAATAATAATAATAATGAATTCTATTTATAATGCACTTTTCATTAATAAAAATCTCAAAGTGCTAAATAGTATTATTATTAGTGGTATGTAAATAATTTATGCCAATTTTTTCCCTACACATGCAAATATTATGTAATATTAAATACATTATTACACAAACCTTGGTCAATATGTCTAGTTTATTTTATTTAGATACATGAAAGATTTAATAGGGAAATATAAATAAACAAATAAACAAACAAACAAAAATAAACATCTGATAGTGTGACAAGACTATGTGAGGCAACAGTACTCAGACAAAAAATTTCAGAGATATATTTGCAGATTAATTTTTTTCCCAGTGTATTTACAGTAAAACAATTTTTCATATGAAATAGTAAAGGTTAAAAATAATTGTAAACTAACTTTGTTACCAATTAACCTGGTTATGCTGATTCAAAGGAGACTGCATTTCTTCCATACTCACAAGTTGTCTTATTTGTGACTCATATGTGACTGTAGTGATACAGGCCCTCTGTCTTGACCTTCAAGTACACCTCTCTGCATCTCTCTGAAACTCTCAGTGTTACACCTTCTTGAAACTCTCAAGGAGACAAATGGACACTATATTCCGTTACAATTATTTTGAATTAATGGACACTAATTAATCAGATTGAACTTTCTCTTTAATGTGTGTTAATTCAGAATTGATCTACAGTATATTTTGTCATTTTAATGATGATCTGTTACTTTCATGAGTTTTGACCTTCTGCTGGTTTTATTTCTGCAAGAACAAGCAGGTTCTGAATCTAAGTAATGTGCCAACTGAAAAGTTCCAAACTGTCTGTTTGTTTTAATTTGAATTATTGTCAACGTAGTTATTAAATCAGAGCTAATATCGATACAAATGTTTAATGTACTTTCATGATAATTTCAATAAAAGGTCTATTTTCTGGTAGACCAACATAAGTTGAAGTCTCTTGTGAAATTACATTTTTCCTAATTACAGTAAAAGCAATTTAATACCGGAAAAAGGATGAACTCGCGAATTGGTGGCAAGTTTGTGCAGATAAAGTCTGCTCAGACCTGCGCATCTAAAAATATAGGTAAGTCAGTAAACTGACCAGTAAGTCCTATATCTCTACAATAATGGTGGCCCAGTAAGTGTTTAAAATACCTTACCCCCCACCTCATTATTTATAATTAATTGGTGGCTCGTCCGCGTTCCTGAGACGGTTATTAAGTTGTTTTGAGTAGCTTATTGTCACAGTGTTTGTTGGCATAGTTATGTATCCTGTTTTGGACTTATAGAATGGTTTTGGCTGGTGGGTGTCAGAGATTGCTAATCGTGGCATTGTCTGGTGCGTTTCCCGTTAGAATTATCTTTTCTTTCACATTTCAATGTATGCTTGAAGCTGCGGATGAATTAATGTTTGTTTTTGTGAGACGTTTCATTACGTGTCGCGAGGCTGCATGCATTTTTTCGTTTTGTGACCACCGTGTCACCTCTGCTTCATTTTATTACTTCTGCTGTTTGCTGTTGAAGGTCTGTTTCACTCATTTGCTACTCCATTTTACCTAATCTGTTACAACGTGTTGTTGTCTGAGGTTCGGGTGAGCCCACTCAGTTTTGGACCGCACAGTTCCGATAGACGTAAAGTCCGTTGTTTAAACAGTTAGACGTTCTGCCTTCTCTGGAAGGCGTGGGGGTAGCCTGGATGTGATTGGGCTCGTTTGCAGTATTTTCTGTGGTGTATTCTACGTTTATTTTGTGAAAGAGTGTCCAGGACTTTGGGTCGAGCTAACACGTTAGCGGTACCGAGGCAAGATGGCTGCTTAAAGCGCTGTGAATGGTCCATTGTGTGTCGTGTTCAAAAAAGTTGGTTCTGTAGACTGTGGTTGTCAGATTCATTTTTGCACACATTTCTGACAGTTTATCTGTGTTGTTTGGGTTCTATGCACGTGATATCGTCGAAGACTGGCTTAACCGCGGTGTTTTGCGATATTTATGACTGTTTTAGAACGTTGAAAAGTCCGTTCCACGCTAACGTTCGCCGACCGCAGGTCCGTGAACACAACGCTCGAACGGCACGTCACAAGTGAGTGACGTCAGGTTTCGAAGACTCCATTACCCGTGAACACTTGGGTTTGAACTACGGTTCTGTCTTCGCTGTGATTGGTCGATTGCGCTGTAGGTGAACTTTCACTTCAGCTGCTTGTCCCAGACAAGTTTCCAGGCTTGTTGCCCGTTACTATCTCTGAAAAGACCGTTTCATCGCGGTGTTTTTGAGATTTTGATGGGTGGATTGAGTCAGTTGCTCTGAGACTGCCAATCGCCATGTGACCAGGTCACGTGACACCGGGAGCTGCAACTGCTTTATGGGTCCGACCGCTTTCTTTTAAACGCAGTTTAAAGAATCACTTTACCTGTCCTAAACGATGTTACTCACATCGAATCGTCTGTTATAAGACTGGGGTTCTAGAGTTTTGTCACAATAAGGGCTCTAGATCTTTCTGATTGATGTCTTTGGTCCGTTGTTAGACGTCTGTGAATGTTTAGCAGCTCACGGCTGCGCTCACAGGCGACAACAGCGTCTCTATTGCGGTCAGATAGAGAAATTGCAGTCGCTGTGATAAACTTATCCAGCGCGACACCCCCTACTGGTTACTTTAGAAGACGCAGTCTTCCTGTAATTTGTACATGTTGAATGTTCCTGTTTTAAACGGGGAACAATTTGAAATATTGTACTCACAGCATCCTTTAATTTGATTTTGCAGAAAATCAAATGTTGATGGCAGAACAGTTACACAGATTTAATACAGACATGTCTGCTTTTTGATAAACTTGACACTTTTATCATAAATTCTGTGCAAAACAAGCTGCCTGTCCCTGTTTATTTTAAACTGCAAGGTTAAAATAACACACATGAGGCGTCTTTTGTTTTGATTTTCACAAAAATCTCACAACGACAGCCGTTTTTGTTTGACCTTGTCACAGGTCGACAAATTAATAAAAATCACTGATTTTTATTTGATTTCACATCTTGGACTCCATGTTGACTGCCGCAGGCATCACATGGTGAGACTGCACACTGTGAAATGAGACCCACTTTACTTGATTTTTCACAGAAAATCAGTACAAAGATGGACGTTCTAGCAGGTGCATCAACAAATTGTGGGCTTGTTTCATCATTTGATAGGTACTTAGCTGCAAAGAACGTCCTTCAGGAACCAGGTGAACATCCCCTGGTGTTTTACGACAGGCTCCTCTCTGCTTACACAGGGGACAAAACTGTCCCTGGAATTGAGGAAGATTACCTGTTTAAAAGTCGTTTCACTTTGAATCTAATACCTTTCATAATGAAATGTGTTCGCTTCAATGTTAATTGCAAAGAGAGTACCATGGCAGAAATTAAACAATGTGCTATGGAATTTTTTGACATGCTCGAACGACGAAAAACACCCTCAGTGGTGTGCCCAGGTCAAGAGGTCACATCCCACTCGCAGAAGATAGAAGAGGTTCCCTCTCCTACAGAGTGCGAAAGTAAACAGGTTTTTCATGATAACAAACAGATCAGTTCCACAAGCTGGAACGATGACTCAGATCGGTTCACAGGGAGTTTTACTCCTCCTGCACCTCAGGTTGTAAACCCTGGGATGAGCAGAGAACCACACAAGGTAGGTGTTCGCTCTCTAGGTGAACCAAGATGGTTCAGATCGAACCAGAAAGGTTTTGACCTAGGCCTCACAGTGGGTGAACTTCGAGAGAAGTTGATGTCTGGGAGCCGTGACCCATTGAAAAATGGTCTGTCCCGACATGTACCCCCGAGAAGCGGCCCTCCTGCCCTTGCACATCGAGCTGCACAGTTTGAGACATGCAAAGAGTCACATAAGCTCAAGATTAAGGAAACGACGCCTCCGCACGCGGAAGTGGCTGAGGTTGAAAGTTGTTTGTCAAATGATTTGAATGTTACAGTGGTTGACCTAGCTGACACAACGTGTGACGTTGTCCTGGATGATAACACAAACAACGTTGTTCAACCTGACGAAGCGACGCGCAGCACTGCCTTTTGCAACGACTCAGTGCACACAGTTGATGATCAGCGTCCTGAAAATCCAGATGCTGACAGCAAACAAATAGCTGAAAATCCACATCCTGAAGGTCATGAGGCAGACTGCCATCATGATGCTGACAGCAACGACGATTACACAGACAGAGTCACACGTACACGGAAACGTGTGAAAAAACCTAAACGGTTTCTGTGTAACTTTATAAAAAGGGGGATAGCTAAGAGAGCTTACCTGCCACTCACATTGGAAGGGGTCCTCGCGCAAGAAGCACTCCTGGTTTGCGGCTCAGACGTGTCTATCATGTCAGCCGAACTGTTTGAGGAGCTAAGGACCGCCGCTAACGATGTTGACAGGCAAATACCCTTTGTGAAATACACTTATGGTGAGCAACAGGGCCTCGCAAAGACGAGAACAACCCTAATAGCCATGGTTCACATGCAGATTGGCGAAATGTCACTATACCACCCGGTATATGTGTCTGAACTTGACTCACTCCAGACTCCATTTGTGGTTGGCCAAGATTTTATAAATCGCTTTGAAGCGATTATAAATTATGGCAATCAGACAATGTGGGCCACAGTGAGCAGTCCACTGCCAATCGAGGTGCCTCCCCAAGGTCAGGACAATGACTGTCTAACAACAGGTACCGCTAAGGTCACATGGGATTCCCAAACCGAGACCACAAGCCCGGTAAGTGAACCTTCAACTACAGGTGAGACAGAGGAGACTCAACAGTTGGACCAGACTCTGGCCCATCACGAGGACCTCCTCTGCGAGCTGACACCTTCAGCACTCACTGAGCACTACCTACCACAGGTAGAAGAAGGTGTGGAGATCCAAGGGTCCCACACCGATGACGCTGTACTGTCCTATGGGACAGATAATTCGGCAACAGCCAAGCTTTCAGTGAAGTCTTGGTTCAAGGACATCTGAGTCCTGAAAGTGACAGTCTACAACACGCTGACAGTCACTTGGACTTCATGGTTACAGATTTTGAGGACCCCTCCTCAAACAAAAGGGGGGCAAACTCACACTTCCTACCACAGGTAGAGGACGGTGTAGAGATCCAAGGATCACACACCGAGAACGCTGTGCTGTCCTCTGGGACAGGTAATTCGGCTATCAGCCAAGCTTTCAATGAAACCTTGGTTCAAGAGCATTTGAATCTAGAACTACTCAGAATGACATAGTTCTTACAGACTCAAAGAGCACCTCTTCAGTCATGAAGTGGGAAGACATACATCACAACGACAGTGACCCGTCGCAGTCTGACCAGTCAGACACACCTGCGACTGTACCGACAGTTGTGACACACCTGAATTACACAGAAAGAGGTAAACGTACAGAGATACGTTGGCCGAAACCTAAGAAGTTCCTGCGTACTGTCTACTCTAAGCTGCGTAAACAGCCTAAACTAAACAAAGGCATCCTAACTCGTGCCCATGGACGGACGTCCACACCCGTGCGCGTGGTCCCTCATGACCACAGGGGGGTGATGTTAGGTCATGCCCATGTCAAGGACAAAGATTTCAATAACCCCACAAACGACAAAGATCTCGCAAACTCACAGACTTCATGGGAAAATAAGGTCGTCCAAGCACAGGATAGTAAATAAACTAAACAGTTTAAACTATTCTAGTTGCGAAAAGAAACCGTTCCAACTAGAACTTAGAAACGCTAAGCATAAAACCCACAACAAAAACTAACCTTAACAACCGTTTAAATCTGCAGGATTTAATTGACATCGGTTATAAAGCTAAGAACTGTTTTTCTTGTGTGTGACACGTTGGAATCTGACGACCAGAGTGAGTTTGACGTAGTGAAACGTTGTTTTTAGTTGCTTAATTGCTACTTTTGTTGTTATTGAAGTTGTTATTGTTTTCTGAACACTCCCAGCCAAAAGAGGTTTTGATTAATGTTAGTTGAAGACTTAAATGGATTTAACTATGCCAACATGCTGTTCATTTTGTTAAAGATCTCAATCTTTGAAGAGTCATTGTAGATCAATACTACTTAAGGTACTATAATCTACACTGATCTCCCAATCATTTAGGTAGGACCGATTCGATCGTTTCTATTCTAGATCTATTCATTTTGATGAGTCTCGCCATAGACTTCAAAATTTATAGGGAATACCAAATCTTGCGTCGTTCGTCTAAAAGACAACAGACATTTAGACCAAACTAGATTTCATTTTTTATTTTAGTTTAACCTAAACTAAATAATGAATGGAGGAATAGTTTGAAAGAAGAGGCCTTCGTTACAGAAGCCCTCCACATTTCTATAGGTATAGATCCCTATATCTGATTTTTACAGCATTGATCCACCCCTTAATTGGTAATTGTAGCTGATCTAATCCATGATAGCTTACATACCAGGTGCATATAGGTAGGCCTAATGTAAAATCCCAATCATAAGCCCACCTAAAACCACATAATTGCATGACACATTGAACCAGGGTGGCACCGACTGGAAGCCATCCAGCCTGCAACCTTCGATGTGGGGACCTGCTGATCCAACGTTGGTCTTCAACCTTCATCCAAGGGCCGCCTCCTCTGCTTCAATCGAGGGATCCCCTCTACATGCTGATTAAAATCCATTCTTGCTGATGAAATCAATAACCCCCATCGTTGTGGATTTACCGTTGTGGATTATAAGACTTTGTTTTCCAAGGGATCACAGACTCAGTTTTCCATGGGTTAACAGACTATGTTTTCCAAAGGATTGAAAGCTTACCGCAATGGGATTACCTACGAACAGTATGGAATTTCCAAAAACATTATGGGAGTATAATTTTGAACTTTTTTTTGACTTTTTTTTTTCCACTTGCTGGATTACATAGAGGTCAGAGACATTCGGTGGTATCCTTTCGTGTTGGAACTCATCTCCAAGGACAGGCGATGACTTCCAAAAAGGGGGACTGTAGTGATACAGGCCCTCTGTCTTGACCTTCAAGTACACCTCTCTGCATCTCTCTGAAACTCTCAGTGTTACACCTTCTTGAAACTCTCAAGGAGACAAATGGACACTATATTTCGTTACAATTATTTTGAATTAATGGACACTAATTAATCAGATTGAACTTTCTCTTTAATGTATGTTAATTCAGAATTGATCTACAGTATATTTTGTCATTTTAATGATGATCTGTTACTTTCATGAGTTTTGACCTTCTGCTGGTTTTATTTCTGCAAGAACAAGCAGGCTCTGAATCTAAAGGCACAGTTCAGGGTAAACTTTTAACTTGCAACTTACTTCTCTGTTTTGTCTGTGAAAGTTAGCCATGATATTCTCTGTGCTCACAGGCCAGCCCATCTGGCCGATTCTGTAAACAGTTTTCCTGTTGTCGGTCAGAGACAGTTCTGCCTATGAGATGAAAATCCATCTCTTATTTTGTTAAAACCAGCCAATAGTTATTAAGGAGGTGGGGGAGACCCCGCCTCCCATATAAAGGTGCACTTCCTATTTTTCCTTTAGAGTCGGAGGGAAGAACATCCTAAGAACTTGGTGTCTTCTCTGGAAAAAGCTGGAGACGTTCCGGTCATTGTGTCAATTAGACTCACGTTTCAGCTGGTGTTACAGTAAAGCTTACTGTAACCCACTCACTCATTTTATGAAAGAATTTGTTTTCTGAAGTTTTATTTTGAAAGTTCAGCCAGTAGCTGGTTCTGTTCCTGCCGGTGAAAGCGTGCTACCGGTCGTCTGAATCAGCCATACACGGAAGTCGACTGGACGTGAGCTGGACCACACAGTCCGGTAGTGTCCACAAACTTCTCAGCCCTCATCTCCCAGGGACTTATCGTCACCAGGTAAAGAGGCTTTGTTTGTATGCTGAACGCTCGGAAGTACAGCCGGACCTGTTCGGGAAGGTGCCACCCTGGTAGTTTCAAAGTAATTAACTTCGGTTAACTTAGCTTTCATTTCTCAAATCTTCCTCCCATTTCTTCTTTTCCATAAGCTGTTAATCTGAAACTAAGTAATGTGCCAACAGAAAAGTTCCTAACTGTCTGTTTGTTTTAATTTGAATTCTTGTCAACGTCGTTATTAAATCAGAGCTAATATCGATACAAATGTTTAATGTACTTTCATGATAATTTCAATAAAAGGTCTATTTTCTGGTAGACCAACATAAGTTGAAGTCTCTTGTGAAATTACATTTTTCCTAATTACAGTAAAAGCAATTTAATACCGGAAAAAGGATGAACTCGCGAATTGGTGGCAAGTTTGTGCAGATAAAGTCTGCTCAGACCTGCGCATCTAAAAATATAGGTAAGTCAGTAAACTGACCAGTAAGTCCTATATCTCTACAATAATGGTGGCCCAGTAAGTGTTTAAATACCTTACCCCCCACCTCATTATTTACTACATGACTCAAGTCCAAGTCATGACTTTTAAGCTCACATCTCTTTTTGGAGCTAATGCCCTTTAAAAAGGACAGCCTTGGTGAGCTTCTGTCTCATGTTGCCAATCTGTAAACGCAAATTATTGATTTTTGCCAAGTGATGTAGCCTTAGCTTGAAAAACAAGACACAACTAAAGAGAGCAGCATATGGTGGTGACTGTCAATGCCATATTGTGTGTCACTGTTGTGCTCCGCAAGCAAAAACACATCCTCTGTACCTATCCTCTTCCGCACAATGTAGAGGATCTCTAGTTGTTTGATGGGCTGTGATCGTATGCAATCTGCAGATGCCTGACGAATGACCCACTCTGCTGCCCTAACTACCCTCACTGTGCCTTCAGAAGGAATCATCAGCCCCCCTTTGTTTCTCAGAGTCAGCAGGTGGTAGCTCTTGTCTTCACTGGCAGTTGCAGCGTCTGTCACCAGGCTGGCACGGCAGACATCACAGGACAACTTTCTCAATGCCCGTCGCACAACAAAACCTTGAAATAGAGTTGGAAAAATGAACAATATTAATAACATAGTAAAATTAAGGTTACATTTCCTTTTTAGGACTATCATCTCATTATTTGACCATCATTTCAGCTTTTGAATATTATCTGCTGAATGTTAGCACTACAGGTAATAGGTCAAATATAGTATAAGTCAACCTTTACCTGAAATGTACACAAGTGTGTTTTCCACAAGACCATCGAAGCGGTTGGGAAGGTAGCTGTGGTCATGTATAAGAGCAGGAATGTCAGCAAACGGTGATGGAAGATCTTCTTCTTCTACAGAGGACATATCTACAGCTGACAGGTTTGTTGATGTGTCAATGTGGTAGAACTGTGGCCTGTCGCTTGCAGCACTTTCGCCTCTTTGCAGTGGCTTCCAGTTGCTTTGTCAAAATATACAAATATATA
>JBBPBX010016765.1:0-34338 GCA_038048925.1 Garcialebias charrua | reverse complement strand
GATGTCAGTGGAGCTTTAATGAGAATTAGATCATCTTTTAATTTTTTCTGAGGCAAAGGTAGATGAGCATATGCTGACCCTTCTCGTGAAACATGACATTCCTCCCCTGGAATTTCACTAAGGCGACCGAAAAAGGTTTGGCCATTAATTTAAATTTAATATCATCTAGGCTTGATTACTGCAATTCACTTCTGTTTGGCGTCAGTCAAGCCACCATTGCGCGATTGCAGCTGGTTCAGAACGCAGCTGCCCGATTTTTGACCGGCACGCGCAGGGGAGAGCACATTACACCAGTCTTGGCCTCCCTTCACTGGCTACCGGTTCATCTTCGAATCCAATTCAAAATTCTCATGTATGTCTACAAATCGCTGAACAGTCTCGCCCCCGCCTATCTCTCGGATCTGATACACCCATATGTTCCTCCACGTGCTTTGAGGTCAGAGGATCAGGTACTCTTAATAGTTCCAGAAACTCGCCTTAAGCGCAGGGGTGACAGAGCGTTCTCTGTAGCAGGCCCAAGACTCTGGAACGAGTTACCGCTGCTCATCAAACAGGCCCCCTCCCTCTCGGTTTTCAAATCCCGGTTAAAAACTCACTACTACTCCATCGCTTTCAGTGCCAGCTGATGTGTACTGGATCGTTTGATTTATGATCTGCAATGTTTTTATGTTTTTCGTGTTGTACTTCATTGTATGTGTTGCCTGTTGCGTGTTTGTTTGTCCAGCACTTTGGTGGACTTGTTCCTGTTTAAAGTGCTTTATAAATAAAATGGTATGGTATGGTATGGTAATATGGTATGCCATTTATTCAGAAAGTCCAGACATCTTTTTGATCATATCAATGTGTGGTGACAAAATCCTTCCATATGATCAAATATTACATAACCTACAAAAAAGGAAATAGCTGCCTTTGACATAAGTTTGTTTAATAAAAAGGCTTTGCTGGTCAAGTTTTATATGTTTGGTTTGTAAAAAATTAAAGT
Source organism: Garcialebias charrua (assembly GCA_038048925.1). Classification (NCBI taxonomy): domain Eukaryota; kingdom Metazoa; phylum Chordata; class Actinopteri; order Cyprinodontiformes; family Rivulidae; genus Garcialebias; species Garcialebias charrua. The sequence continues at coordinate 33,356 of JBBPBX010016765.1, read as the reverse complement.
TTACAGTATGGTGGAGTCAACTTTGTCAAAAAAAAAAAGTTCTCTTTTGGAAGTCTCTAGTGCCAACAGCTGTATGAACATACACACCCACGTCTTTTCAGCTTTTGTCAGTTTCCTATTGGAAGGCCTGGATCCAAATGTGCTGCTTGCAGTATTTAATATTTCTCTTCAAACATACAGTCACAGCTTGCAACTGTAAATGTGGGGAGTGTGTTCATTTGAAGCTTCACAGTACTGTAGTCCTTGAAGCTGACTAAAAAGGAAAGATGAAGCCATAAATAATGCCCTGCCAGGGAAGAAGGGCAAAACAAATGATGGTTACTTAGCAGGAAGATATTTTAGGTGAAATAATGGGCACACGTTCTTTAAATAGAGAACATGTACTGGAAGCAGTGGCTTAAATGTGCCTCATTAAACGTCTCACCAGTAAGCTTCTTGGCTGGGGGAGGAATGGCATGTTTCTGTATACTGTACTGTAACCATGCTGACAGCTGCCTAACTGCAGACTGACAAGACTCCAAACCTGCCTCTGTCTCTAATTAGCAGACGCAACCGTGTGTAATTTCTGTTCTGCGTGCGTGTCACTGCCTCATAAAGGCGGCTCGTCCACCGAGCAGGGATGTGTGGGCAACAGCTGAGATGGTGAAATACAGAGCGTCTGATAGCTGAAACAATGCTCCTTCTAAGGGTGTGCGAGCTGCAGTGTGGTGGGGTTGCAGATCTTGAGGGCTCATGGGGAGAGAGGGGCCAGGGGAGTCCAGGGCGAAGGGGGTGTTTAGGTAAGGAGGAAGTCTGAGAGTGTGGAGGGAAAGTGAAAGTTGCTGTGGAGGTCATGAGGGGTGGAGCGAGGCACAAATGAGGAACACACACAGTCCACCGGGTGGTGTTTCCTCGTGGCTGGCTTTTAATTTAGCTGTAAAGCCTTGTAAGCATTACAGATGGATTTTACATTTATGATTCTGGAACCGATGCCTAGTTGGTTGATGGTTCGCTACAGTAATACCTAAAGCGTCACTTCATCACTTGTAACGCCGTTTCTTGTTTATTAAGTGTAAACATGTCTTCTATTGTTTCTTGATTGTGAGGAATTCGCAGGAAAGAGGTCCGTCTTGAACGTTTTGAAAGGCTGAACCCAAAGAGAGGCCTGTGCGTCTGTAATTAGTTTTGCACACATGTTGGAGTGAAGTCAGCCCCACGAAAACAAGCTCGTTCGTCAGCTTTTAAAAACCCCTTGGAATTCTAATGCAACCAAAATCATATGCTGTGGCATCATAAATTACTGAAACTGATGATGCGTGCTTTGGGATTTATGGTCTTCCTACATCGTCAATTAGCAGTTGTAGGAAACCAATGCAATGTCTGTACTAGAGTTTAATTCTACCCCAAGTAAAATGGCTGACGCAGGAAAATAAAAACAGGAACCAACAAGTTACCTTTTGTGTGGCTTTGCAGTGGAGCTGATTTTGTTGCTCTGCAGTCACCTGTTGTTCAAACAGGTCTTACATGTGCTTATGGGAGCAGGGGGAAAGTGCTTTCTTCAGCTCAAACCAATTTCTTATCCAGAGAAAACTTGGCAGGGAGTTGTCCCACTGAACGAACTCTGAAGTTTGGATTTGCAAAACGTTATGGCTTGCAGCTACAGTATATCTCAGATTTCAGGTTTCTCTGCAGATGTTTTATTTTTATGGTTTTGGATTAGGTTTAGATCTTTAATGGGGCCCCCTCCAGAACAGTCAGGGACATGTTCCATTGGACTTAGACTACAGCTGTGTTGATGTGCAAATCGTTTCTGTGCACAAATGATCTTTGCTTCAAGAAACTTTGTTTTGTGCTTTGATTATGACTGGTCTCTCCATCTCTGCTGCCAGTGGTGGCTAGTCAATAGGGAGTGCTAGGGTGACGCCCCACCACTCAAACCACTCACATATTGAAGACAGAAAAAATAAAAAATAAAATAATAAAAATATTTCAAAATATATGTACATGTATACAGGTAGTCCTCGGGTTACGACGGTCTCGAGTTACGACGTTTTGCGGTTACGTCACACATCTTGTATAAAAAATATATAATAGCCTATTAATAATATTTTTAAAATTTTTATTTTGAAAAGCCATGTTCCGAGTTCCTTCCGGTTTTGACGGCAGAAGTAGCGAGCACTCAGTAGTTTTCCACTATTCAGTGGAAAATACAGGCGGCCCGGCAGAAGGATACGGCGGAGCTCCAGAGCAGGAGGCCGGGTTTGGACGAAGCGAGTCTGATTAGAGGTTGTTGCACTTGGATACATGAGCTGGGAGCTGAACGGCGGTTTTACGTCGGACAGATGGACGAAGGAAAACGGCTTCACCAGCATACCAGTTAGCTGCGGAGGCTACAGCTTGTTTTATGGATGGCGGTTTTACAACGTAAACGAATGGAGAATACAGAGAAGGGACGGATGGACGAAGGAAAATGGCTTCACCAGCATACCAGTTATTAACTCTTTTTTTCCTTCATTATGGCTCCTAAATGTATGTCTTTTTTGATAATTATGTAGGGTACTGTGTTAGGATGGGCGAAGTGCTTGGTAACTGTACAGTACTGTATGTATAAGGTGCAGTTTGGACGTATTTTCCGACTTACGACGAAATTCGACTTTCGACGTCACGTAGGAACGGATCTCCGTCGTAAGTCGGGGACTACCTGGATATATATTTTAGTTGTGTAAGATAAACATTTAATAGTTCATGATGAGTAAAGTTGTTCCTTTCAATAACGTTGTCTCTGGTTGATGATGTACAGTATTTCCACCCTGGGGGCGCTAGAATATTTGCCCATAGAATCTCATTAAAAGTTGTACATGCACAGATAGCTCCTCTTCATTACAAGAGATAGGAAGATTCTGGGCGCTCCTCTCCTGCGCCCTGAATACGGTCATGCAGAACGGATCGTGCTTCCTGTCCCGGAACAGATTTTTTTTACAAGATGCAAGATGCTCATGCAAAACACAGAGAGGTCAAACTCAGAGTACATGATGTGAATGACTCCCAGCTACGACCGCATCGACTATAGTCATTTTTTGTGGTTGTTAATGTTGATTAGCTGTAGTGGCCATCTTTTTTTCCCACTCAACCTTTATTTAAACAGATAAGTCACATTGAGCCTCGAAGACTCATTTACAAGTGAGACCTGTTGGACGGACAATAAAAGTGGTGAAAAATAACACATGGGGGTTGGAGACAAAAAAAAAATCCTAACACATTTTTGATCTCTGTTTGAAGGTCAAAAATGTGGTAATGAAAAAAAAAAAATCTCTCGAATCTTGAATTGGATTAACTCCAAAACTGAATCTCTTGTGGATGAACATTAAATTATTCTATTCAGGTTTTTTTTTTAATCAAATCCATCCAGTGGTTTATGGGATATTTTGCTAATGAATAAACATATTTGGGATGACACGGTGGATCAGCTGTTAGAGCTGTTGCCTCTCAGCAAGAAGGTCGCCGAATCGAATCCCAGCTGGGAACGTGGGTAGATTTAGCACATTCTCTCCATGCATATGTGGGTTTTCTCCAGGTACTTCTGTTTCCTCCCACATACCAAAACAAGCATGTTAGGCTGATTGGTAACTAAATTGTCCTTAGGTGTGAGTAAGAATGGTTGTTTGTCTCTATGCGTCCCTGTGATGGACTGGAGACCTGTCCAGGGTGTTCATCACGTCTCTCACAGTGACTGTTCAATGTGGGCACATCTGAACCGATAAAGAAGATGCAGGTAAAAATGATGGATTAACATGAATTACTCCACCGGTTATTACTGAAGTTTTATTTTTATTTATTGCATAATGAGAAGCACTTGGGTCAGTTGTAAATGGTTTTTTTTTTTTACAAACACACCCAATTTTACCACATCTGTAAAATTGACTGAATCGTCACTATTTTAGTATTTTATGGCCAGTTAGGTGTGGCAGCCACCTTTGTCTCCAAAAGTTTATCACTTGTAGCAAATCCAGTGAATACTTTCTGCAAGTGTCATTAAATGCATTCAAGTCCTGGCATGGTAATAATGGTGCACTTTTTGTCTTGCTTTTTTTTTCCTTTTAATGCCAAGTTATATTTCACTACAGTAAAACTTTGAAGGTAAAAAAGTTGTATTTGTGCTGTGTTTGCAGCACTATAACAGTCACACAACATGCACACAAAAGTGTCTAATTTTAACATATCTGGTGCTGGACTGTGCACCTTTACCTGGTCCAACTAGGATTTATTTATTTTTTTGTTGTAAAACTCAGCACTGATAGCACTGATCATTTCCCAGATCTTTATCTGATCTGACTTCAGGAGGAAAAAGAAATTAGCCCGAGCAGAAGCCTAGCTTTGGGAGGAGGAAGAAGAAAAAAAACACCTTGACCTCACTTTCATCTCTGCAGCTCATCCTCTCTCTGGCGCGAATCCTCGAAGGAGCTGGCTGTGGAACAGAGAGGGGCTTTATGCTTTCCTAACTGCAACGTTCCTCAAACAAAATCCCATTTGAATTTTTTGGGAGGGTTGAGAGAGCAGCTTGAAAGGCATGTTCACTCTTATCTCGCAGGCTCCTTGCAATTTGGGCGCCGTTCCACGTATTTTCTATGTGAAGTGCAGCCAGCGCTAATGACGCTAATCTTTATGCACCGATACCGCGTTGAATAATCATGACACAGACTCAGAGTCAAAATAGGGCTAGTTTATGGATTGTTGCTCATTCATCATGTGTTCATATCCTGTTTATTACTGATTATCACACCTTCTTGCATAATTTCTCACTTGACTTTTAAAGATAAACGCTCACTCTGAAGCTACCGCCAGCATCCAGCTCGCCTAGATAAGCCTTTTGGCACATCGCTCGCAGTGTAAATGAAAAACTGTAGCTTACCCCAATGTTTCATATTAGACTTAAACTTTTTTTTGTTTGTTAATAAAACGATAATGAATTATACATTGTACACAGCTGTTTTGTTTTATCACCTTTGCGTCAGGTGTTATAGAGAGGACGGAGGTGCTGCTCAGCCAGGTTCAGTAACATGAAGCCCTTGTTAATGAGCGGAAGCGCCCAGAGGGGAAAAAAAAGCTTCACACCAACTTACTGCTGCTGTTTGTGCACTTAAAGTGAGACAGAAATATTTCACAAGTCTGCTCTGACCACAGGCCTGTTTTACATCACCGGTTAACCTGTCTGCTGTTCATCAGAGCCTGGGTCAGAATGGGACGTGATCGTTTTACCAGCATACGCATTGAAAACCGCCTGTCCCGATATCATCTTGTATATGTTTCAAGACGATGAGTGATTAAACCCATCCGTCAATTTGGTGACTATTCTGTGGTTTGAAAACAAAAGCTCTGTCTGTTTTATACATTTTGTGCTGCGTATGTTTTCATAAGGAGTATATGCGATAAAATAGTGATGTAATCTTTACAAAATTATTTGTTTTCACATGGAATCTTATCTCTCTTTTTACAGATGTGCATGGTCCGTAAAAGCCCTTCTTTCTCTTTTAAAATGCATTATTTTGTTTGTTTGATTTTGTACCCGTGCAGTTTTGCAAAACCTTTGAGAAATCCAAACGCTTTATATGCATTTGAGACTTTAGAAACAACTGCACGTTAAATAGCCTCCAGTTCCAATGAAGCAGGGAATGGAGTGGGATTATTGGAGTTTTGCTGGAGATGAAGACTTTAGCAAAGCACAATAGACTTCGTGCTCTCTGGCTTCTGTCTCTTCATAATAATAATGATAATAATGAATTTAATTTACAACGCACTTTTCATTAATGAAAATCTCAAAGTGCTACAAAGTGCAACAAAAATCAAAGATCAAATAAAAACAAGTGATAAAATCAAGTAAAATCAATGATAGTATCAACTAAGATCAAAGGTAAAATCATGTGGAGGCAGAGTAGGCACTTCTTCTTCTCCTCCTCATGGAGGAGAAGAAGAAATAAAAAAGAGGACAAAAACAACCAGCAGACAGGATTTAACATCTGAAAAAAAAAAAAAAACTACGTAAAACTGATGAAAATATTGTAAATCCTCCACTTTTATGGTGCAAATTTGGATACCTTAATTAGGATGCTTTAAAATTCAGCCACAGATCATGAGTACGATAATCCAAAAATCAATCAATCAATCAATTTATTCACTCGATTTAAAAAAATCATCAGTTTACAAACACATTCTCTGACAACATATTTTTACACGAGTGAAGAGGGAGCAGGAAGAAGAAAATCTTGTATAGACCTGCCCCCTTTCTCAATAATTACAAAAATGTCATGGCCGTATACATTAAATTAACAAAACAAGTTGCAAACAATATCTAAACAATAACATACATAACAATATACCACTGTTCCCATTAACAACTCAAAAGTGTATAAGAGTTAATCATTCTTTTTTTATAAAGTGTTTTGAATTGGTTTATTGTAGAGCAATTTTTAAACTCCTCATCCAAACTGTTCCATAGTTTTACTCCATGCACCGAAATGCACATTTGTTTTAAAGTGGTACGCACAGTTTTACTTTTGAAGTCATACTCCACAAAACTCTCCCAGCTCACTGTTTCTCCTGCCATGTGTCAGTGGATCACCAGCTTCCTAACAGGCAGGACGCAGCAGGTGCAGTTGGGGAAAATCATGTCCTCCTCACAGTCCATCAGCATTGGTGCCCCTCAGGGTTGTGTGCTCTCTCCACTGCTCTTCTCTCTATACACCAATGACTGCACCTCTAATGACCCGTCTGTTAAACTCCTGAAGTTCGCAGATGACACTACAGTCATTGGACTTATCAGTGATGACAACGAGTCTGCGTACCGACAGGAGGTGGAACGACTGATGTCCTGGTGCAGCCTGAACAAACTGGAGCTGAACACACTGAAGACAGTAGAGATGAGAGTGGACTTCAGGAGACACCCCCCAGAACTGCTGCCCCTCAAAATCTTCAACAGCCCCGTGTCTACGGTAGAGTCCTTCAGGTTCCTGGGAACCACCATCTCACATGACCTGAAGTGGGAGCCCAACATCACCTCCATCCTCAAAAAGGCCCAGCAGAGACTGTACTTCCTACGCCAGTTGAGGAAGCTGGACCTGCCTCAGGAGCTGCTGATCCAGTTCTACACTGCAGTCATTGAGTCCATCCTGTGTACATCCATCACAGTCTGGTTTGGAGCAGCCACAAGGCAGGACAGGAACAGGCTGCAGCGAACAGTGAGGACAGCTGAGAAAGTCATTGGGGCTTCACTGCCCTCCATTCAGGACTTGTACCACGCAAGAACCAGGAAACGGGCTGGAAAAATCATCACAGACTCCACACACCCGGGTCACAACATGTTCCAACTTCTCCCGTCTGGCAGACGCTACAGATCTCTGTCCACTAAGACTGTCAGACACAAGAACAGTTTCTTCCCCCAGGCCATCACCATCATCAACAGCTGATCATCAGACATCCATCAGCGTGACCCCCAACCCATTCACATCCCCCATGTGATGTGAATCCTTCTGTATTTTGTGTATTATTTGTACGTTTTTTTTATGTAAAGTATCTGTATACATTAATTTTTAGCATTTTTAGAGAGACACTTTCTAGAGAGACACGAACAGCCGGAAACAAATTCCTTGTGTGTGTCAACATACTTGGCCAATAAACCTGATTCTGATTCTGATTCTGATTCTGATTCTGATACTTCCTTCTGTTAGTTCTATCACAAGAGCTTAAGACAAAGAACTTTTGTAAATTAAATGGCAATAATCTCTTTCTAGTTTTAAACATAATCAATAACATTTTTAAATCAACCAGATCCTTTAGTTTCAAGATAATTGATTGAATAAACAATTTATTTGTGTGTTCTCTGATGTCCACTTTATAAATAATTCTCATAACTTTCTTTTGTATGACAGATAACGGTTTAGTGTTGGTTTTATATGTGTTGCCCCATACCTCTATACAGTATGTAAGATATGGAAAAACAAATTAATAATATAATGTCTGTAGTGTTGACAGCTCTAAAACATGTCTAAAAATACTTTTTTTAAAGAAAAAAATACTTTTTTTTAAAAGAAAATGAAACAGTTTTAAATATATAAACAAAAAGAGTTTTAGCCTTTTCCGGCACCACAGATAAAGACGTCTACAGAGGTACTTAAGTGATCCTCGGGGCAATAGGTCAAGTGCCGTTTTCTTCATATTGCATACAGTCCATTGACTTTTTTATCAACGATGATTGTTGTTCTAAACATAAAATCAACTGAAATGTGTCATGGGTGTATGTAAAAATATCACCGCAGCAGCTTGGGTGGTTAGGACCTTTCTGTTCCCCACAGATTTGGTTGGTGCTCCATCCATCAGCTGCCCCTTGTCAAAGTCTGCTGTCACCAAAGCAAAAATAGCTCAGACTTCCTGCCCTGCAGCTTCACTCTCCACTGAGGCAAATCTCTGCCACCTGTCATGCAGATCACAAGTTTAAAAAAAACATCTGCAGTCCCAGATCTCCACTACCTCATGTGTTTGTTTTCAAGGTTACAGCTGGCTTTGTTGTGGCTGCCTCGCAGAAACGTCATTATCATGACCTCATAGGTGTACAGTGTTCTGCTCAGACCAGGTACGGTATTATAAAGACAAGAAAACTAAGTCTCTGGCTTCATTTATGATTTAAAATGTTAAGGTTACCAATTACCTCTAGTGTGATTTATCTGCTAGAAAGGCCTAATTCACAATAAGCTCTCAACCACTGAAAGCATGACTGTAGCCTGATCTACAGTCAGTTCTGTGTTGTTGGTAACTCATTTATCATTAGAATCTAAATCATTTCAAGTTACGTCATTTCTGATAATATTATTGTAAATATTGTGGATTAAAGAAAGGATTTGTAGCATTTTTGCCCGTACCTGAAAGTTCGAGGCATCCTAGGTCACACAAACAATTCCACTCTTGTATGCTGCGAGTCAAATTCAACGCTCTATAATTATTATTTCAAATCACAGTTAAAAGTTATTTTTATATAACTATTGAATTTTTTTAAAGAAATTTAACAGGTCTAGTAAGTTGCTACTTATTAAGTTGCTAAAGACTTGATCAGAAATATCCGTTTTGACATGTGTGAGTTTGAAGTGTTCAGATGCAGAAAACACAATGTCAGGCAGGTAAGACATCAGCAATGGTCTCAAAGAACCTGCTGTCAGTTTGGGAAAGTTTGCAAAATCTTGCTCCGGTGTTTAAAAAAACACCAACAGGACAAACATCTTCCACACTCTGTGTTTCACTTGACCGAGCTCTTCTTGAGGACATGGTTTCCATCCAGACGGCTCGGTGCAACAACTCCATGAAGTGACAACGTTTAAGTGCAGATCTGCAGTATATTCATTATCAAAGTTCAGATCAAGGGATTTTAAGTTTTTGCTGTTGTTGTTGGTTTTCCTGATCTCATGAAGTGTTCTTGTCTGGTTTGTTCACTTCTTATCTGCAGTTTTTAGTCTTTCACATTTACCGGTTTGTTAGCCTGGCCCTCGCCCTCCTACGTAGCTCCGCTCAATTCTCATTTCCCTTCACTGCTCAGTCTGGGACTTCTCCCATCCACAAGGATTTCTCTGGTAGATTTTTGACCGGACCAATCAGAGAACAGAAGGAGCGGAGCTTTTGGCCCCTAACCCACGCCCCCACCTGTCCTGTCCCAGCGCGCAGCCAGCGAGCACCCGCATGTTCTTATTCAAAGCGATGCAGGACTGTTTTATATCTGACACAAATGTATTAATTTCCCCTTCTTAATCCCTTATCTGGAGTTTTCTGGAGTTTTTTTTGTAAAAAGTCAAGTAATCGCTCCCTCCTCCCTCCTCCTCTCCCTCTGCTGAGTGAAATGAACGAGGAAGAGCCTCAGGTTGTCACGAGAGAATTAAACTTGGGTTTTACGTTGCTGCCCGAGTCCCTGCATATTTTCTGGCCTTATGGTGAGCTGGACCAGAGCTACATGGTTTTATTTTTATTTTTTAAGACGTTTTATTTCCATAAACACAGAATATCCAGTGGTAGCGAGACGACATGCAGCAGGGAGTGGAGCAGATCTCAAGTTCACGAGAGCAGAGGAAGCAGACCATATATGGCTCTGAGGGGGAGGGAGCAGAATGCTTTTCCTGTTCAAAAATGTTCTAAGATCCAATGGTCTTGTTCCTCAGCAGAGGCCACGCCTCCAGCAAGAATCGGTTTTCTATTAAGAGATCCCAGACCCTTGTCCGAAGCGAAGTGAAGGACAGGGTCTGGTTTTAACCAGGCTAGTAGTTTGTGTGTTTATTCATATTTTGTGTTCTGGTCAGCGTCACATTTAGTTTTATTTCAGCAAGTAGGTTTTCTTCATCATGTCATTGTCTACTTTATACCACACACCTGGTCTGAGTCTCCGAGTACTCGACCTGCTGTTCATGGCCTGTTCAGTGTTTACACAAACTCCTCGGGTTCATTTGTTCATTGCACAATTTGTGTCATAGTTATTGTTGTTTTATGATCTTGGTGCTTTATTCATGCTTTACTAAGTCCTGTTGTTTGTTTCAGAATGTGTATTTAGATCAGGGATATTCAACTAAACTACTCAAGCGGCCACAGTTACCGAAAACCAAGAGCTCAGGCTGGATATCCATAGTTGTTCTCATTAAGTAAGTTTGTTTAATGGTTTAAAATCTAGTTTTATTTAAAAATGAGCTCATTGGTGGGCCAAAGTGATCCCACCCCTGGGCCTGATTTGGCCCCCGGGCCGCCAGATGAATAGCCCCGGTTTAGACACAATCTGCATCAGAATAAAAGTGTTTCTTTAATCATATTTAATAATTGTTTTCTGCCTGTTTTGAACTGTGTTTGGGTATTCATCAAAAAGTCGTGGCACCAACTATCAGAGTCAGAGTCAGAGTCAGAGAGTCTTTATTGTCATTTGCACCGCATGTGGTACATGTGATGAAAACGAGATTATGTACACGGGGTCCCAGTTACATCCAACAACAAATGAAAGAGAAAAACAGTAATAACATCTAGAACTAACTAAGAAAAACATCAACTAGTAATACACTAAGCCTAATATAGTGGGAATAAACAGCAGCACGAACATGAGTTTGTATGAGCAGATGGTCACAGATGAACACAGCAACAAGAAAACAGATCAGCATCAGTATGATGTGATATTTTGCAGTGTTTACTGCAACTATCACTGGCTTAAAAGTTTAAATGTATCTAATAAGCCAGGAAATGCATATAGAATAGAAGCTCAAACAGTTTGAACAGTTATTGAATTTATGACAGCTGTTTTTTGTGTGTTTTATGATAGTTGGGGAAAATGCCAAATTACAGCATCAACTTTAAATTTAATTTGAATTCTGTAAATCATCTTAAGACACTCACTTGTTGGTTATACCGCTATACTGGTCCCAATTTCAACGTTGGGAACGGGAACCACTGAATGAAAATATTTATTCTTATTTTGCAACTTATTTCTATGAGTTGTTGAAAAGTGTTTGAATATTTGGTTCTGTGAGGAGCGCCAAGTTTATCCATCCATCCATCCATTTTCTTCCGCTTATCCGGGGTCGGGTCGCGGGGGTAGCAGCCTAAGTAGGGAGGCCCAGACTTCCCTCTCCCCAGCCACTTGGAGCAGCTCCTCTGGGGGAATCCCAAGGCGTTCCCAGGCCAGCCGAGAAACATAGTCCCTCCAGCGTATCCTGGGTCTTCCTCTGGGTCTCCTCCCGGTGGGACATGCCCGGAACACCTCACCAGGGAGGCGTCCAGGAGGCATCCTAACCAGATGCCCGAGCCACCTCAACTGGCTCCTCTCGATGTGGAGAAGCAGCGGCTCTACTCCGAGTCCCTCCCGGATGACTGAGCTTCTCACCCTATCTCTAAGGGAGAGTCCAGCCACCCTGCGGAGAAAACTCATTTCAGCCGCTTGTATCCGAGATCTTGTTCTTTCGGTCATAACCCAAAGCTCATGACCATAGATGAGGGTGGGAACGTAGATCGATCGGTAAATTGAGAGCTTTGCCTTTTGACTCAGCTCTCTCTTCACCACGACAGACCGGTACAGCGCCCGCTTCACTGCGGACGCTGCACCTATCCGCCTATCGATCTCACGCTCCAGTTTTCCCTCATTCGTGAACAAGATCCCGAGATACTTAAACTCCTCCACTTGGGGCAGGACCTCCTCCCCGACCCGGAGAGGGCACGCTACCCTTTTCCGGCTCAAGACCATGGCCTCGGATTTGGAGGAACTGATCCTCATCCCGGCCGCATCGCATTCAGCTGCAAACCGCTCCAGTGAAAGCTGTAGATCACGAGCTGATGAAGCCAATAGGACCACATCATCTGCAAAAAACAGAGAAGCGATTCTAAGGCCACCAAAACGGATCCTCTCAACACCTTGGCTGCGCCTAGAAATTCTGTCCATAAAAGTTATAAACAGAATCGGTGACAAAGGGCAACCTTGGCGGAGTCCAACTCTCACCGGAAACGAGCCTGACTTACTGCCGGCAATGCGGACCAAGCTCTGACACCGGTCGTACAGGGACCTAACAGCCCATATCAATGGGCCTGGTACCCCATACTCCCGGAGTACCCGCCACAGAACCCCCCGAGGGACGCGGTCGAATGCCTTTTCCAAGTCTACAAAGCACATGTAAACTGGTTGGGCAAACTCCCACGCACCCTCCAGGACCCTGTTGAGGGTGTAGAGCTGGTCTAGTGTTCCACGACCAGGACGAAAACCACACTGCTCCTCCTGAATCCGAGGTTCGACTATCCGACGGACCCTCCTCTCCAGAACCCCTGAATAGACCTTACCAGGGAGGCTTAAGAGTGTGATCCCTCTATAGTTGGAACACACCCTACGGTCCCCCTTTTTGAATAGGGGAACCACCACCCCAGTCTGCCAATCCAAGGGAACTGCCCCCGATGTCCACGCGATATTGCAGAGTCGCGTAAGCCAACACAACCCCACAACATCCAGAGCCCTAAGGAACTCAGGACGAATCTCATCCACCCCCGGAGCCTTGCCACCGCGGAGCTTTTTAACCACCTCGGCGACCTCCGCACCAGAGATTGGAGAGCCCGATCCAAAGTCCCCAGGCTCCGCTTCCTCAGTGGAAGACGTGCCAGTAGGATTGAGGAGGTCTTCGAAGTATTCCGCCCACCGACTCACAACATCCCGAGTTGAGGTCAACAGCACGCCATCCCCACCATAAATGGTGTTGGTCGCGTACCGCTTTCCCCCCCTGAGACGCCGGATGGTGGACCAGAATCGCCTCGAAGCCGTACGGAAGTCATTCTCCATGGCCTCTCCGAACTCCTCCCACGCCCGAGTTTTTGCCTCAGCAACCACCCGAGCCGCATGCCGCTTGGACTGCCGGTACCTATCTGCTGCTTCCGGGGTCCCACAGGCTAAAAAGGCCCAATAGGACTCCTTCTTCAGCTTGACAGCATCCCTCACCGCCGGTGTCCACCACCGGGTTCGAGGGTTGCCACCACGACAGGCACCAACAACCTTGCGGCCACAACTCCGATAAGCTGCCTCGACAATAGAGGCGCGAAACATGGTCCACTCGGGCTCAATGTCCCCCGCCTCCCTCGGAACGTGTTCAAAGCTCTCCCGGAGGTGGGAGTTAAAGCTCCGTCTTACGGGAGACTCTGCCAGACGTTCCCAGCAGACCCTCACAATACGTTTGGGTCTGCCAGGTCTGACCGGCATCCTCCCCCACCATCGGAGCCAACTCACCACCAGGTAGTGGTCAGTGGACAGCTCCGCCCCTCTCTTCACCCGAGTGTCCAGGACATGCGGCCGCAGATCAGATGAGACGACAACAAAGTCGATCATTGAACTACGACCTAGGGTGTCCTGGTGCCAAGAGCACATATGGACACCCTTATGCCTGAACATGGTGTTTGTTATGGACAATCCATGACGAGCACAGAAGTCCAACAACAGAACACCACTCGGGTTCAGATCAGGGGGGCCGTTCCTCCCAACCACACCCCTCCAGGTCTCACTGTCATTGCCCACGTGAGCGTTGAAGTCCCCCAGCAGAACAAGGGAGTCCCCAGGAGGCGCACCCTCCAATACCCCCTCCAAGGACTCCAAAAAGGGTGGGTAATCTGCGCTGCCGTTCGGCGCATAGGCACAAACAACAGTCAGAGCCCGTCCCCCCACACGTAGGCGAAGGGAGGCTACCCTCTCGTTCACCGGGGTGAACCCCAACGTACAGGCACCGAGATGGGGGGCAACAAGTATGCCCACTCCTGCTCGGCGCCTCTCACCAGGGGCAACTCCAGAGTGGAAGAGTGTCCAACCCCTCTCAAGGAAACTGGTTCCAGAGCCAGAGCCATGCGTTGAGGTGAGTCCGACTATTTCTAGCCGGAACCTCTCAACCTCACACACTAGCTCAGGCTCCTTCCCCACCAGAGAGGTGACATTCCATGTCCCAATGGCCAGCTTCTGTAGCCGAGGATCAGACCGCCAGGGTCCCCGCCCTCGGCCACCACCCATTCCACAATGCACCCGACCCCTTTGGCCCCTCCCACAGGTGGTGAGCCTATGGGAAGGGGGACCCACGTCTCCTCTTCGGGCTGTGCCCGGCCGAGCTCCATGGGTGAAAGCCCGGCCACCAGGCGCTCGCCAACGTGCCCCTCCTCCGGGCCTGGCTCCAGAGTGGGGCCCCGGTGACCCGCGTCCGGGCGAGGGAACATTGTTTCCATTTATATTACTCATCATAAGGGGTCTTGTGGGCTGCGCTTTGTCTCGTCCCTCACCTAGGACCTGTCTGCCTTGGGTGACCCTACTAGGGGCATAAAGCCCCTGACAGCATAGCTCCTAGGATCATTGGGACACTCAAACCCCTCCACCACGGTAAGGTGGCAGCCCAGGGAGGGGGCGCCAAGTTTATGATGAATGCAAATTAAACGATTTAATAGAAGATGCATCTAAACTATCATGTCTAAATGATTTAAAGTGTAAGAAACTAAAATAATGTTAACGAAAGGTGGTATTTGTTAAATGTTTATGTTTAGTGTAAAGTTGGGGCATACTGTAGATGGGCCTACTTTTACTCATAAGAAGTCCTCAGGCTGAGCTGAATTTAAATGTGCTTCATTTACCGGTAGTTATTTTTTTAAAGTGTGACAAAAACAGCATTGGTAGTTTTTTGCAAGACATTCCTCATCAGAAGCTGATAAAGATTCGGAAATATATACAACTGGCCCAGACAGAGTCTAACCTGAGGTCAGCGTCATCATTCCAGATTGTTTTGAGCTGACTGACTCTGCGGGACACTAGACAGCATGGAAACCTAAACATTAACACACCCAGACAGTGGGCCAGACGAGATAGATTACATAATTAGATCTGAGGAAAAGGCAGAATAAATTTACACTTTAAAATAATCTGAGGATATCTCAGGTAAAACAATTGTTCAGTGTACTTGTATATACAATTTGCAGGTTGTTAAATTAAACCAGAAAAAAAACACAACAATATGACATGACAAACAACAATAGTGTTTTATTAAAAGTATAAATGTTAAAAAAAATCTAATTGTTTAAACTCTGTGAGTCTCTGGACTACAGACGTGAAATCTCAGAATGAAGTCAGTGTCTCCAAAGTCAGTGAGTCTAAACAAATTTAGTGGAAAGAAGGTTTGTGTGTGTGCGTGTGTGTGTGTGTTTAACGGGACAGCAGTCTGTGAATAATTTTCTCTTAATGAGCTGCCTGTGGCAGTGAACGCATCAGGCCATTATCTGTGCTCCACGTTGAGCAGAGTCTGCTGGGGATTTACACACTGACTGCATTCTCTTTTGGAAAACACAGAGTTGTAGGAGATAATCCTAAATGAATCAAGATGACTGTGTTTTAAGCCCCACTTTTCTCTGTGTTACTAATAATCCTTATTTTAAAATGTTTGCCACAAAACGTCTCTCAAGGTCTTAAAGTTTTTACACCCTTTCATTCAGTCAGTAGATTTCCAATAATGCGCTGTACTGACGTAAAACAGCATTTTCTGCTCAACTTGATGCCTCATCAACATGTTCAACCCACTTCCCTCAGATTAAAGAGGGAATTAAATTCTAAATTATTCTTTGGCTGTCCTTTTAGCATGCAGAATGTAATATTTTGTTAGTAATTAGATTCAAACAAACCTTCGGTTTCAAGTTAACTCGGTTTTCTCATCAATCACAGTTTTTGCCTCGTGTGTGTAAACATGGCAACACTGACATTAAAATCATCCTTGAACCTTTATGAATGAAGACCTGTGTCCTCTCTTTTATATGATATATTTCAGAGAGTGGTGAAGGCTGCACAGAAGTCTGTTGGAGTCAGCCTCCCCACCATCACAGACATCTTCACCTCCAGATGCAGGAAGAGAGCCACCTGCATCATGAAGGACCCCACTCACCCAGCACACACACTTTTTGCCCCACTCCCCTCAGGAAGGAGGTTGAGGAGCATTTAGTGTAGAACCACTAGACTGAGGAACAGCTTCTACCCTGAGGCTGTTAGACTCAAGAATAGCTAACCAGGATAATCACATCATGTTGCTGCTGATCTGTTTCATATTGCTGTGTTTATTCGTGCTCATCTGCTCACACAGACTCATGTTCGTGCTGCTGTTTGGCGTATTGTTTTTATGCTATTGGTGCTTAGCATATTTTAGCTGATGTTTTTCTTAGTTCACATCTTAGATCTTATTGCTGTTTTTCTTTTACATTTTATTCTTGGGTGTAACTGGGACCCTCTGTACATAATCTTGTTCCACCACATGTACCACATGTGGTGCGAATGAAAATAAAGAATCTCTGAATAAAGTTTAATTTTCTTTGACATCTTTACATGAGATATAAAGTACAACAAAATCTGATATTTGAGCCTTGACACAATCTACATCCAGGGTTTGGTATCGTATGTTTCTAACGTAATTTTAAGTGTTGTTGACCTCAAGTTAGCAGACCGAGGAAGAGGTAGGTGTACAAAAAGGTAAGTGCTTCACGTGCAGGTTGTTTTGTAGATGGAGCCGGAGAGGAGGGAGAGAATGGGGTCTTAGTTTTCTGAAGGAGTGAAGGTGATCCAGAGGAGGTGAGTGTAAAAGGAGAGAACAGGTTGATGGTGCTCGGTAGTTTCTGATCCAGGTTGTTGCAAGAACAAGATGATGACAGGGCGATGTCACAAGGAGCAAGGAGGTCTTGGAAGACTCGGAGGAGCAGAACATGAGGTATTATTACGTTCCAGTGTAGGAAGAACGTCTGGCAGGAGTTTCAGCAGAGCAGTCTTCCAAATCAGGTGCAGGTGTAGAGTGGTGGATGATTGTGATGAACGGCAGCTGTGGAGAAAGTGATTGTGGCTGGAAGTCTGGGAATCCCACTGTTTCTGCTAATTACCTAACTGACGCATGGATCTCAGTCAAACTGGGAGCTTCTGCTAGTTTTATGATAGCTTGTCAAATCTTCATACAACATGCTTATGAGTTGCAAAGTCTATTACTTCAGGAAATCAGAATTTGCTCTTATAAACTCTTACCTGGGACATGAAATGTTTCTCCTAATCTGCATAAAGTTAGGTTCACAAATGGTTTTGTTCATGACATCTCTAGAACAATAACAATAAATGCATTTTTTATACTGTATACACAAAAGGAACTTAAAGCTGCAGTCTGCAGTTCTGTAGTGCAGTCTGTAACTTTTCTAACAATATATTTTTAACATATTTCTTCACTCTGTCACTATCTCCTGACAGACTGATGTTAGACAAAGTAATCTCTGAAAAAAACTATAGTCCCCTTGCTTCTCTAAAAGCATTTCTAAAAAGCCACAGTGACCCGCCGTTAACCAGCCAATAAAAACAGAGCTTCTCACTTCTCACGCTCCTAACCCACCCCACCCCCCCGCCTGCAGCCCCCGCGGCCGCGCAGGTTCTCGTTGAAATAATTGCAAAGCGATGCAAAACTGTTTTGTATGTGACACAAATGTATTAAATTCCCCTTCTTCATCCCTGATCTGGACTTTTCTTTTGTTTTTTTGCCAAAAGTCAAGTGATCGCTTCCTCCTCCGCTGAGTCATGACAGAAACATTGAGGAAATGAATGAATTTGTCACGAGCGAATTAAACTCATGTCCAACGTGGCTGCGCGCGGCTCTGCAGATTTCATGGTGTTCTGGTGTGCTGGACCAGCGCTCCCTGTTTTTATTTTATTTTTTAGAACGTTTTATTAACATATAAACACAGAACTTCGCAGCGGCTGACAGGACATGCAGTGGAGGCGGAGCATTCGGAAGCAGAGCTGAATTTCACCGAGAGCAAGAGGGAGCAGAGCCATATATGGCTCTGAGGGGGAGGGACCAGAAACGTGTCTCTCTCTGTTCAAAATTTTCCTAAGTTCCAGCGTGTTCCAGAAATTACATATTGCACCTTTAAAGTTGTTTTGAGATGTGTGTGGGTTAAAGCAGCACATCGCCTCCTCCACCAACGAGACCCATCCTGCAGTTTGGATAGTTTTCTTCGTTTGGTCATCTTGGAGGAACTGAGCTTGATTACTGAGAAGAGTACATGTCCTCAGTCCTGCGATATTGATTCAGCATGTTCCTGTTAGAATTTTTTGTTGTTGTTGTTGTTTTTAAAGAGTCTGAGCACTTAAAATGTCTACAAAGAGCTGCAGTCTGATTGTTCTTGCAGGGTAAAACTGCAGCATAATTGACCTTAAAATATATAAAGTACCGTTTTGCATTACAGTATTGCCTTTGTGTCATGTCACCAGCAGGGTTTGACAACCAACTAAAACTGATGTGATCCAAGATCCTGCAGGTTCTCCGCTTCGAATCATCTGCATTTATTCACAGACAAAGAGACACCTGGTGTTCCCACCAGGCTACACCTAATAAAACCCTCTCGTTGTTTGTTTCCAAATGAAAAAAATCGTCTGTGCTGCTAGGACAAGCAGGGAATGATGTGATGTTATGAACAGTCTGGAAAGCTAGAGCCGTGACAGCTTCAAGTTTCTTCTTTTAAAACTCCACTTTAATTTAATGAAATGTGGCTCTAGTAAGCTTGGACAAAGAGCAAAGGGAAGAGTTCAGCTACAGTAAAGTCACCCGCTTCGAACGTTATCAACCATTAAATGGCCGTTATTAGTTGTTATCATCCCCATATGTAGCGGTCACAAAGCCGCTGGTAAAGTTTGACTTGATATTCTGTGCAGAACTTAAAGAGCTGTGAGGTTAAAGCTGCAGTGATGTGATACTGGACCTGATCCTCCTGGAGTACTGAGTTTTTAACAAGCCTCTCTGAGTTCTTCCTTTAAATGTCCAACAGAGGGACCCTGTAAAAGTTCGAGTAAAACCAAGAGTTGGACAGAACTCTTTTCTCTTGTCAACTTGAAAAAGCGTAATTCAAACAGGGATTAACAACAGATTAGACCTCAACATTGAAACTTTAGATTAGGGTTACTCCTCCGATTTATTCCTTACCATGTATTGTTTTCTAATCTTAATCAAGTGGATAGATGCTATAAAATTATCTCCAATGATGAAGGCTACATTATATCCATACATTTTTGGGGGCTTGGCTCCAAAGATACAAAAAAATTCACCATGGCTTTTTGCAAAAGTGGGACCTAGAAATTTAAATGCTAAAAAGTCTTAGTTGGATCTTGCACTATCATGTTCTCCAAAAACTCCTGTGGTACAACTATTTAGTCTTTTGTGCCTGTTTTATGGATTCAACATGAAAAAGCCTCTCCCATTAAAACTGAAATCTGTGAAAACGATGTTTAATTAGCAGAGACCTCTCCAGGCAAACAATTGAGAACAAAATCAAAACATCCCTCACAGCATGAATTCCCTTACTGAAAAAGTGAGGAATTCATTTTTTTCTTTCATTTGTCACCCTTTTACAGGTACATGTTTTACTGACAGGGATGCTTAAAATTTTCTTCTGAACTCTCTCCTCCTCTAAACAATGCACGCGATGTTTGCTCAAACGTCTAAACTAACCCCCATCTATCTTAAATTTCCCAAGCAGGAATTATTTGTGGATTTTATTTGATGCATTTTGTCAATCAGACACAAGAGGAGTGATGTAACCGAATATAGTTCAAAACTATTTTAGGAGGTTGTCAGGCTGAATGTTTGGGCTGGCATACAAATGTGGGAAACTAGCATGGAACAACACAGTTTCTTGCCAAATGTCTATCACTTACCTTTTCACAAGATCTATTTTTGCCCTGAACAGCTGATGTCAAAACTAAATCTAATGAAATGTCATATTAACCCAAGGGTGTACCAAAGTGCATGCTAGGGTGGGATACCATACCATTGTGTCATCTACATGCTCAGTCACATGTCTGCTACTGTGGTTACTTAGCTACCATTTGGTTTGTGTGACCACCAGTTGGTCAAAATGTTCATATGTGGAAGACATTCTAATGGTTGAGGACAGAAAAAGGAAATCATGAAGTACAAAATGAAGTACAGTATTTGACCAAACTAATTGGGATAAAAACATTTATTCAAACAAAAGTGGAATACTGACATTGATATGCCCAATAAACTACAGGTCGGGTGGGGAAAAAAGGCAAGAGCCGGCAGCTTCTGCGCAGTGGTGTTCTGTGTTTATATATGTTAATAAAAAGTTCTAAAAAATAAACTAAAAACAGGGAGCACTGGTCCTGCAACCCACACATCAGACAGGAAATCTGCAGAACCTCGCGCAGCCACGTTGGACCCGAGTTTAATTCGCTCGTGACAAATTCATTCATTTCCTCATCATTTCAGTCATGGAGTCAGCGGAGGAGGAAGCGATCACTTGACTTTTGGCAAAAAAAAAAAGAAAAGGCCAGATCAGGGATGAAGAAGGGGAATTTAATACATTTGTGTCGCATACAAAACAGTCCGGCGCCGGGCAGTTTATTGTGCGACAACGCGTTTGCGTTCGCGGTCGTAAAAATTGAGCTTTGCGCGTACATGCCCTGCGGGGATACGCGTGTGCCTCTGCATATGAACGGCGTAGAGCAGCGTACGGCCGAACGCAGATAATTAATTCATTTACAAAAAATGTTTTTAGACCAGTTGAGTGAAATTGGAGAATTTCCACCGCACACCTGACGATCACTTGCGGCACACTAGTGTGCCGCGGAACAATGGTTGAAAAACACTGGTCCAGAGGACCAGACTTAGCTTTTTTGGAGAGTACAGTGCACTATTCCTCCGCCGCTACGCTTACGCTGTAAAACCGGAAACCGGAAACTGCGTAACTCGGCTTTTCAAAATAAATTTTCAACTTTTGTTTTATTTTATGGGAGATGCGTCATAACCGCAAAACGTCGTAACTCGAGACCGTCGTAAGTCGAGGACTACCTGTATATCCTTTCCATAACGGTGATCATGCTCTTTGTACGGTCCGGCCAATATGACACTGTGTGGTCATACAGACACCTGTTGCACAGACCCAGNAACCAAATTAAGGACCATGGGAGACCGGGCTTTCAGTGTGGCTGCCCCCCGCCTGTGGAACTCTCTTCCTGACTGTCTGAGAGCCCCACAGTCTGTGGTTGACTTTAAGAGCGGCTTGAAGACCTTTCTTTTCAACCGAGCATACTCTACCTCCTCATGATTCTACTTTTGATCTTAGCTGATACTGTTATTGATTTTAATTGTTTTATTATTTGTTTTATTGACATTTAATTCTGTTGCACCTTGTAGCACTTTGAGATTTTCATTAATGAAAAGTGCGTTATAAATTGAATTCATTATTATTATTATTATTATTATTATTATTATTATTATTATTATTATTAAAAAATAACGTTTAACATTTAATTTTCAATACGTGTCCCATTAAAAATTGACCAAAAATCATTTTGAAATGTCAAATTTGAAATTTAAAATGAAATAGCAGAAATGCTTTTTGATTTCAAAGTCAAGCTGCATGTTTTGACTCATAAATAAAATAAAAAATAAAATCATTTTCATTTTCTACATAAAGACTCCTCATTGTGTAAATTAATTAAAATGATCAATAAAAAAACTGCTCTCATTACACATCAATGCTTACATGGAGCTTCACCAGATTATCTGAAGGATATTCTTATTCCATACTCATCCACCCGTTCGCTGCGGTCACAGAACAGTAATCTCCTTCACATTCCGAGAACCAAATTAAGGACCACCGGGCTTTCAGTGTGGCTGCCCCCCGCCTGTGGAACTCTCTTCCTGACTGTCTGGGAGCCCCACAGTCTGTGGTTGACTTTAAGAGCGGCTTGAAGACCTTTCTTTTCAACCGAGCATACTCTACCTCCTCATGATTCTACTTTTGATCTTAGCTGATACTGTTATTGATTTTAATTGTTTTATTATTTGTTTTATTGACATTTAATTCTGTTGCACCTTGTAGCACTTTGAGATTTTCATTAATGAAAAGTGCGTTATAAATTGAATTCATTATTATTATTATTATTGTTATTATTATTATTATTATTATTATTATTAAAAAATAACGTTTAACATTTAATTTTCAATACGTGTCCCATTAAAAATTGACCAAAAATCATTTTGAAATGTCAAATTTGAAAATTAAAATGTATTAGCAGAAATGCTTTTTCATTTCAAAGTCAAGCTGTATTTTTTGACTCATAAATAAAATAAAAATAAATCATATTCATTTTCTTCTTTAAGACTGCTCATTATGTATCACAACTACAGAGGAACCTAAGAACAAACTGCTTTTTAGTTTTCACGCCCCACCCCTGCAAAAAGTGCTGCAAAAATCAATCTGAGTTGGCAATTCCAAGTGGTGCTGGAGAGTGACGTCAGTGCTGCTTCACACCCCCACTTAGCAAAGCAGAAACCTTGTTTTTCACTGTGTCAAACACCCAATTTGAAAGACAATACCTCTCATTTGAATTAGGTAGAAGGTGGTTGTCACCCCCCTGTCACCAGCAAAAAAAGGTGCCAAGATTTTATCTGAGAAGTGGAGTTTGCTTCACTTTTGATTTAACAAAAAGCCATTTTCAGAAGCAAGCACAATCATGAAATCATAAATTTTGATCAATAAAACCCTTTTAGATGCATTCTGAGAGTGTTTGAAGTTCAGAAAATAAATACAGTCTCAGTTAAATGAACTGTGTCAAATGATCACGCTCCAAAACAAATCCAGAGCAAAAACGTACCAGTTTAAGAGAAGAAGCATTTCTAACCCCACCTTTGGTAGGATATACGATTAGTTTTAGATAATTAGAATGTAATATGTACAAGCTTGTCTGGAAAATCATTACAATCCAAACATTCATTCATTCAACCTTTATTTCTTCTTCTTCTTCTTTCGGCTTTTCCCTTTTCAGGGGTCGCCACAGCAAGTCATCCTCCTCCACCTCACTCTGTCCTCTGCATCCTCTGTCCTCACTCCAACTACCTCCATGTCCTCTCTAACTGCATCCATATATCTCCTCTTTGGCCTTCCTCTGTGTCTTTTTCCTGGCAGCTGCATTTCTAACATCCTTCTACCAATATACCCACTGTCCCTCCTCTGGACATGTCCAAACCATCTCAGTCTGGCCTCCCTAACTTTATCTCCCAGTTGTTTAACATGTGCTGTACCTCTGATGATCTCATTCCTGATCTTATCCATCCTTGTCACTCCTAAGGAGAACCTCAGCATCTTCATTTCTGCCACTTCCAGTTCTTTCTCCTGTCTTTTTGTCAATGCCACTGTCTCCAGACCATACAACATAGCTGGTCTCACCACTGTCTTGTAAACTTTTCCTTTGACCTTTGCTGACACCTTTTTGTCACAAATCACTCCTGAAACTTTTCTCCATCCACTCCATCCTGCCTGGACTCTCTTTTTCACCTCTTTACCACATTCCCCATTTTCCTGGACAGTGGACCCCAAGTACTTGAAGTCCTGCACCTTTGTGACCTCTGCTCCTTGTAGCCTCACTGTTCCACTGGCCTCCCTCTCATTCACACACATGTACTCTGTCTTACTACGACTGACTTTCATTCCTCTTCTTTCAAGAGCATACCTCCACCTCTCCAAGTTCTCTTCCACTTGTTCCCTGTTCTCACCACAGATCACAATGTCATCTGCAAACATCATAGTCCATGGGGATTCCTGCCTGACCTCATCTGTTAGTCGGTCCATCACCAGAGCAAACAAGAAGGGGCTCAGAGCCGATCCTTGATGCAATCCCACCTCCACCTTGAAGCTATCTGTCACTCCTACAGCACATCTCACCACTGTCCTGCTGTCTTCATACATGTCCTGTACCAGTCTAACATACTTTTCTGCCACTCCAGATTTCCTCATGCAATACCACACCTCTTCTCTTGGTACCCTGTCATATGCTTTTTCTAAATCCACAAACACACAATGGAGTTCTTTCTGACCCTCTCTGTACTTCTCTATCAACATCCTCAAAGCAAAGATGGCATCTGTGGTGCTCTTTCTTGGCATGAAACCATACTGCTGCTCACAGATAGTCACATCTTGTCTAAGTCTTGCTTCCACAACTCTCTCCCAGATCTTCATTGTGTGGCTCATCAACTTAATTCCCCTGTAGTTGCTACAACTCTGTACATCACCCTTGTTCTTAAAAATGGGAACCAGCACACTTCTTCTCCATTCTTCAGGCATTTTCTCACCCTCAAATATTCCATTAAATATTTGAGTCAAAAACCTCACTGCCATCTCTCCAAGACATTTCCAAACCTCCACTGGTATGTCATCAGGTCCTACTGCCTTCCCCTTCTTCATTCTTTTCAGAGCTTTCCGGACTTCACCCTCACTAATCTTTCCCACTTCCTGGTCCACAGTTTCTATTACCTCCACTCTTCTTTCTCTTTCATTCTCTTCATTCATTAGCTCCTCAAAGTAATCCTTCCATCTTCCCATCACACTCTCCTCACTTGTTAGAACATTCCCATTCCCATCTTTAATAAGCCTAACCTGCTGCACATCCTTTCCAGCCTGATCCCTCTGTCTTGCCAATCGGTACAAGTCCTTCTCGCCCTCTTTAGTGTCCAGTCTCCCATATAACTCATTGTACGCCCTCTGCTTTGCCTTAGCTACTTCCCTCTTTGCTCTATGTCCCATCTCCTTATATTCCTGTCTCCTCTCTTCAGTCCTCTCACTGTCATATTTCTTCTTGGCTAATCTCTTTCTTTGAATGGCGTCTTGCACTTCACTATTCCACCACCAGGTTTCCTTATCATCTATTCTCTGTCCAGATGACACACCAAGTACCTTCCTACCTGTCTCTCTAATTACTGTTGCTGTAGTAGCCCACTTGGAAGCTCTTTCTTACCACCCAGAGCCTTTAACAGCTCGTCTCTGAATTTCTCACAACATTCTTCCTTCTTTAGCTTCCACCATTTGGTCTTCTTCTCTGATTTTACTCTTTTTCTCTTCTTCGCAACAACAGTCATTCTACACACAACCATCCGATGCTGTCTGGCCACGCTCTCCCCTGCTACAACCTTTATTTAGACAGTCTAAAAAAGTTAGTCTTGTCTTCTGGGCATTCAAAAAACAAAACAAAAAAAGAAGGTAGAAACGTTTCGTCTTTCTTTCGAAAGACTTCCTCAGTCTGAGGAGGTGTATTTAGCTCAGTCTTACAAATAGCACCTTCTCATAGTGAATCAACCAGTTTGCTGCTGACAGCCAAAACTAGCTGTTCACATGATTATAGAGCTTGGGCACTGACGTCACGATGAATGCGACGCCGCCATGTTTTAGGACATCCTTGACCAAAACAAACATGGCGTAAAACACCACACGAAGAACAAACATGGACCGCGAGAATCTCAAGATCAAGATTCGTTACTGCGACAAACTTAACAAAGAAGCGAAGCAGCGCTATCTTGTTAAAATTGATTCAATTGGGCTAGATCCAGATGAGCACAGTCAGTGGACCGGTGATTTCAACGAGCTACCGCAGCTCCCGACATGAGCTACCTTGTGTGCGAGTGCCTACACATGTGAGCAGTTCAGGAATTATAAATCTCTGGAAAGTCATCTTCAGTTGGGTGCAGGACCTGCAGATTTCTCAAGTCAACGACCAAAAAACTGTTGTTCTCACGAAGGTAGGTGAACACACAGGGACGTTGACATGTCGCAGCTGCTGCTGACATTTTCTTCTCAAACTGCTGTGATGAGTTTTTAATTTTTGTCGATGCGTTTTGAGACAATTTTTAGAAAAACGGATCAAAGTAAATCACCCCGAGTTTTTCTAGTGACCCCTTAAAAAGATAAGCTGCCATGAAGAACATTATTTTATCTGCCCTTGTTCCAAAATTGATAATGATTTTGTTGAGGAGGTTTGTTTACAAAACAGATGTCCACATGGTTTTTAAATTGTTGTAATGGGTTCTAACCCACCCATCTGCACATCCATCCATCCACACATTCATCAATCCATCCACACATTCATCCATCCATCCACACATTCATCTAGCCATCCATCCATCTACACATTCATACATCCACACATTCATACATCCACACATTCATACATCCAGCCATCCATCCATCCACACATTCATACATCCATCCACACATTCATCCATCCATCCACACATTCATCCAGCCATCCATCCATCCACACATTCATACATCCACACATTCATACATCCAGCCATCCATCCATCCAGACATTCATCCATCCATCCAATGTAATATTAATTTATACCTTTTCTGCTACTTTAGAACAGGCTATTATTACCATAAGTTTTATTAGGTTTTTAGAATATACTGTATTTGTAACCTAACCTATGGAAAAAGTAGTGATGTGAAGGTAATGGATTTTACAATTTTATGTTGATTAATGTAGCAGAAATTTTCTATTTTTCCCCCTAGGTTCTGCACTCTCAGCGCCTGAATGAAGCACCACTCCAACCATGGGTGATTCTACGTTCCACGGGACAAGTAGACTGTGCACAGTCTAATGCCTCTGCTGTTATGTCCTCCAGTGTCACCAGACCAGCTCTGTCATCTGTGCGCAATGTGTGCTACCCCAGAAAAACAACAAGCACAGCTGCCATGAAATGGGGGGTCGATCATGAAGAGCAAGCAAGGGAAACGTATGGCAAACTGTCAGCATCGCAGCATGACACCTTCAACCTAGAAAAATTGATTTATAATCCATCCATCCATCCATTTTCTTCCGCTTATCCGGGGTCGGGTCGCGGGGGTAGCAGCCTAAGTAGGGAGGCCCAGACTTCCCTCTCCCCAGCCACTTGGAGCAGCTCCTCTGGGGGAATCCCAAGGCGTTCCCAGGCCAGCCGAGAAACATAGTCCCTCCAGCGTATCCTGGGTCTTCCTCTGGGTCTCCTCCCGGTGGGACATGCCCGGAACACCTCACCAGGGAGGCGTCCAGGAGGCATCCTAACCAGATGCCCGAGCCACCTCAACTGGCTCCTCTCGATGTGGAGAAGCAGCGGCTCTACTCCGAGTCCCTCCCGGATGACTGAGCTTCTCACCCTATCTCTAAGGGAGAGTCCAGCCACCCTGCGGAGAAAACTCATTTCAGCCGCTTGTATCCGAGATCTTGTTCTTTCGGTCATAACCCAAAGCTCATGACCATAGATGAGGGTGGGAACGTAGATCGATCGGTAAATTGAGAGCTTTGCCTTTTGACTCAGCTCTCTCTTCACCACGACAGACCGGTACAGCGCCCGCTTCACTGCGGACGCTGCACCTATCCGCCTATCGATCTCACGCTCCAGTTTTCCCTCATTCGTGAACAAGATCCCGAGATACTTAAACTCCTCCACTTGGGTAAGGACCTCCTCCCCGACCCGGAGAGGGCACGCTACCCTTTTCCGGCTCAAGACCATGGCCTCGGATTTGGAGGAACTGATCCTCATCCCGGCCGCATCACATTCAGCTGCAAACCGCTCCAGCGAAAGCTGTAGATCACGAGCTGATGAAGCCAATAGGACCACATCATCTGCAAAAAACAGAGAAGCGATTCTAAGGCCACCAAAACGGATCCTCTCAACACCTTGGCTGCGCCTAGAAATTCTGTCCATAAAAGTTATAAACAGAATCGGTGACAAAGGGCAACCTTGGCGGAGTCCAACTCTCACCGGAAACGAGCCTGACTTACTGCCGGCAATGCGGACCAAGCTCTGACACCGGTCGTACAGGGACCTAACAGCCCATATCAATGGGCCTGGTACCCCATACTCCCGGAGTACCCCCACAGAACCCCCCGAGGGACGCGGTCGAATGCCTTTTCCAAGTCTACAAAGCACATGTAAACTGGTTGGGCAAACTCCCACGCACCCTCCAGGACCCTGTTGAGGGTGTAGAGCTGGTCTAGTGTTCCACGACCAGGACGAAAACCACACTGCTCCTCCTGAATCCGAGGTTCGACTATCCGACGGACCCTCCTCTCCAGAACCCCTGAATAGACCTTACCAGGGAGGCTTAAGAGTGTGATCCCCTATAGTTGGAACACACCCTACGGTCCCCCTTTTTGAATAGGGGAACCACCACCCCAGTCTGCCAATCCAAGGGAACTGCCCCCGATGTCCACGCGATATTGCAGAGTCGCGTAAGCCAACACAACCCCACAACATCCAGAGCCCTAAGGAACTCAGGGCGAATCTCATCCACCCCTGGAGCCCTGCCACCGCGGAGCTTTTTAACCACCTCGGTGACCTCAGCTCCAGAGATTGGAGAGCCCGACCCAAAGTCCCCAGGCTCCGCTTCCTCAGTGGAAGACGTGCCAGTAGGATTGAGGAGGTCTTCGAAGTACTCCGCCCACCGACTCACAACATCCCGAGTTGAGGTCAACAGCACGCCATCCCCACCATAAATGGTGTTGGTCGCGTACCGCTTTCCCCCCCTGAGACGTCGGATGGTGGACCAGAATCGCCTCGAAGCCGTACGGAAGTCATTCTCCATGGCCTCTCCGAACTCCTCCCACGCCCGAGTTTTTGCCTCAGCAACCACCCGAGCCGCATGCCGCTTGGACTGTCGGTACCTATCTGCTGCTTCCGGGGTCCCACAGGCCAAAAAGGCCCAATAGGACTCCTTTTTCAGCCTGACAGCATCCCTCACCGCCGGTGTCCATCACCGGGTTCGAGGGTTGCTACCACGACAGGCACCAACAACCTTGCGGCCACAACTCTGATAAGCTGCCTCGATAATAGAGGCGCGGAACATGGCCCACTCTGACTCGATGTCCCCCGCCTCCCTCGGAACGTGTTCAAAGCTCTCCTGGAGGTGGGAGTTAAAGCTCCGTCTAACGGGAGACTCTGCCAGACGTTCCCAGCAGACCCTCACAATACGTTTGGGTCTGCCAGGTCTGACCGGCATTCCTCCCCCACCATCGGAGCCAACTCACCACCAGGTAGTGGTCAGTTGACAGCTTCGCCCCTCTCTTCACATACGAACATATCATAATTAATAAAAATATGATTTTTTGGTGTGCTTTTATATGTTCTTCATTTCATGTGTACAACACTTTATTGCAGCTGTGGTTGTTTTAAATGGCTTTATAAATAAAGTATAATAATAATTATTATTATTATATTTGCGCAACTTCCGACGGTTTCCGGAAATGCCGTCTCCGCCATTTTGCGGTTACCTTCGGTTAGTTCCAGCCTTTACATTCTGCTTTGGAGGACTGTGTGTCCGATAAGAGGTAGCCTCATACGGATAAATGAGCTGGAAACGCTCGGTGAACTCTGTAGACGTCTCAGGCCTGGAGCAGCAACCGCCGATCGCTCCGCTGCATCCTACCACGTCGGCCAACAACACCAGTTCATGGGATGAGCTAAGGCTAACACACAGCTAATGGCGGAACTAACTACCCCACCGGTCAGCGCTTGCTGTGATCGGAGCTCGCCTGATGTCTGGCTGGTAGCCTCAGATGTATGATGAACACCAGCCTAATATGCTAAAACACAGACAAAGCTGCACAGCCTTTTTGGATGTACGACACCGAGCTACCGACGTTCTGGGGACCAAATGTGCCGCCTAAGTCTCATCCATTTGAGGAATGTGGGCCATGCCAGCCGCCTTCATTCCCTTGACGTCCATAAACTGGTAGAGAGTTAACTGGGAGAGAGTTAACGTCATAAGAGCCCTGGGTTCCGTGTGAAAGTCAGGGAAAATGGGCATCCTGTGCCTCATGCTTGACTGTTGCTTGTTGAAAAAAATAGTTCCCAGCCAGCCTCGTTACCTGTTGTCGAGGCGGGGGTTCAGGCCAAGCGATTCATTCTCAATGCCTCTGCAGCTTTTCGACACAGCTCGAACAGAGCAGGGGTGGACCCGTCTGCCTCTGGTTGACCTGCTGCGGGGCTCTGGGAGAAGTCCTTGTCTTCTCCTTCTACTTCGTTGTCAACCTCATCGTCTGACAGCTCGCAAGAGGCTGTTAGCGACAGTTTGTCGGCTCTTAACAAGTCCCTCATGTCAAAATATGTCGTGGTGTCTCCCATGGGGGCAGCAATGTCCATATTTCCCCCCAGTCCAAGGCACCACTGTCCTCTATCTCATCCACCTCCAGCTCCGCTGTGGGAGTGAGAGCCTCTATGAGGAGTGGTTCTTGGTGGTGGTGGAGTTGCATATGGCCTTGGCCACGAAGTCCACACGCCTTCTTCACACTACCTCACGCAGTTGGTTGCAGTTAGAGTACACCTCGGGGGAGTCCAAAGCTGTCTTGGCATGGACCATTTCTAGGCATATTGGACAGGCCTCGTGGGTGTCCAAAGCCAAGATGAAATAGCCACATCCGTAGCGGTAAGGCCGGGAGCCAGGGCTGGCTGGTCTGCTGGCCTTGTTCGAGTTTTTTGATTTCCTCTTGCCTTTCTCAGGAGCCATGGCCGAGAAAAAGTGTCGAGTTAAACCCAGTTAGCAAACGCTAAAAGTGATGAAGAAAATCCTATTGCTATGCTGTTTGTGAGGGCTAGCCTATTAGCTCCGTAGCTAGCAGACAGACATGTGATGTAGTTAGCGTCCTACTGAACTAGGAGACGAAACAGCCAACAAAGACTTAAAAACTAAGTCAACGACACTAGGTTAGCGTCCGCTAAACGAAGTGCTCGTAGGAAAAATCCTCTGTAACGCTCTGGGCAGGGAGTACACTCACCTCCAGTCAAGCAGTTCAGCCACGCGAGATGGAGTCCTGTGAAATTCAGGTGGTGATGTGAGGTGAAGTGCACAAAGAGGATGAACGTGGGGCGTCAGCATTTTTTATGCAAGGGGTAGGGCCTCCTTGCTGACTCTGCTG
The DNA here is from genome assembly GCA_038048925.1 of Garcialebias charrua. NCBI lineage: Eukaryota > Metazoa > Chordata > Actinopteri > Cyprinodontiformes > Rivulidae > Garcialebias > Garcialebias charrua. The sequence goes on along the minus strand of JBBPBX010016765.1, from coordinate 2,116 downwards.
CCACTTGCCTTAAAAGGAATGATTGTTTTGTTTCAGGTGAACCGCACGACAACGCAAGTCCCATAGTCATGTGTTGCACCGAAGTGAACCTGACTGATAAGGGAACTAGAATTTTGAGGTGAAATAACATGTAGTTATTCCTTAACAGTAACATCACAAAATATTTTGTATCATAAATTTTCAGGAATTTATTGCTTCAGTTTATTGAATTTGCCAACAACATGGACTGCACATTCACATAAAACATGCTAAATCTTACCTTTATCACATTTTATCTGCTCCTTTTCAAGTTGAAGATTTAGAAGACTGTGTCTAATTTTACTGTGTCCAGTTTTTCACAAGGATACACAAATTATTGAATGTTGCTGATTTTGTATTCCTTATTTAAACAATTTATAATGATGTCAAGCACTTTTATTTCCTACTTTTACTTGACTTTTGGATGACAAGCTTTTTATAATGGCAATTATTGTTTTAATACTTTTTTTACTTGAGCCAAGCTTGATGACAAATTGCACTTAAATGTTCTTTGCAACAGTTTTCTGTAAAAATTAAATATATTGGAACATTAAAATGTTTTGTTTTTCTCCTCTTTTGTAATATAACTCCTGAGGTAACAGGTAGTTGATGCAACTCAGAGCACTGCCTCCTCTTCCTCATCCACGTCCAGCAAACATCCTGGCCTTCCTGAACCTCGACTGGATGGATTATTTTCTGACTGAGGTCCACGCTTTATCCATCCATCCGAGGACCTGCTGGAACGTTGCATACATCTGTCCTGTAGCCGTGAAGCTGTTGCTCTCCGTCCACCATCACTCCTCCCAAAGGTGGCGCAGAGCTGCTTTGAAGCTTGTTCAAGCCTCCCAGGGTGATGGTAGGAATGGAGTTAAACACTTTAATTTGATCTTTAAACTACAGCATGATGTGCTTGTACACGTTGTCCATCCAGCAGGACTTTTTTTGCTCTAAAATATCCGTACACATTCAGGTACACTGGTAGTCGTCAAAAGCCTAGAGGGTCCTTTAGCACCCCTAGCGGCCGAAAGTGCTACTGCTCCATTTTTTTCCCATCAGAATGAATGGAAGGTCATATATCAGCCAAAAATTGGTCTAAAAATATGGGGAAAATAGTTATTGAGGGTTGGATTGATTCAGACGGAGCACTACTGAAGGCCTAGGTGTGAAATGCACGGTCTACTAGCCACTGCAAAACATAAGTATCTTTAAATGTTATATTGGTTATTTGCTTTATATGGTTATGTAAATATAACTTAAAATGGTAATTTTATACAACTATCACTCTTAACCTGAACTAGTTGACTTAACTAGAAAATTGTGTGGAAACCCGTTGCCTTAAACCATTCTAGTTTTTACACAAAGACAAGGACAGCACAATAAACAATGTTATATGTTAAAAAACGAAGTGACCGTTGTCTTGTACAAAGGTTTTCTAGCCACAGGCTAATTTGCAAACCCAGTCCTTGGTTGGATTTTTATATAAAACAGCTAAAATACAATTAAAATTTAATTAAGATTAAACAGTTCCCTCACACACATGCCTGCTACTCTGACCCCATGGGGTTCAGTGTTCACATATTTGATTTTGTTTCAACCATTTTTTCACCAGGGATTTAAAAACTCTAAGATCAGTTAATGTTTTTATTGCTGATGGTAAACTATTCCAGATATGAGGACCTTTAAATGAGAAGGAGCATTGACCAAATGATGTTTTGTATTTTGCAGGTTTACAGTCTCCATCAACTGCACCTCTTGTTACAGCTCCTGGGCTGCTGACTTTTAAACTCATTCTGCTCACCAGCTCAAGGACAAGACAATTAATACATTTGAAAGTTAATTTAAACAAGAACATTTTAAAAATTTGTCAAAGCTTAATAATTTATATTTATCAAGTATTTTACAGTGGTGCCACTTGAGTGGTTTTTGGTCTAGAACTTTCAGTGCTTGTGAAAACAACATCCTCATATGTTTTAAAGCCAATTTAGTTGCTTGGCTCCAGACAGTGACACGGTATGAGAAATGAGACATAATCATGGCATGAAGATACAACTGAGCAGATTTACCACATAAACTAGATCTTATAAGATGAAAATAATTT
>JBBPBX010016764.1:18034-34445 GCA_038048925.1 Garcialebias charrua | reverse complement strand
GACCCATTTTGTCTCCGAGTTTCAGCGGAGCGAAATAATGGAAGCTAACAAGGTGAGCTTCCCCCTCTTTTTGGTAAAAGTTATTCTTCTTGGGCTGCCTGTGCAGCTGTTTTCTCCTTGTTGAGATCTATGGTTGAGACACCGGCTTCATGCGCCTGCGTCTCTGTTGCTCTCGAGTTTAACCACGTAAAGCATGTGTCGCAAACCCGCGCGTGCGTCAAACATAAAGCCGCGCCGTCATCTCGCAAAACCACAATATGAAGCTTATTTGCGACAGTTATTTTTTTATTCTTATTTATCACGATAGAGACGATAGAAGGAAAGTAGCACGATAGACACGTTTCTATCGTCGCCACGATATATATCGTCATATCGCACAGCCCTAGGCCGAAGTGACATACTTGTGGATATTCCCCCATATTTATAAACCATTTTTTGGATGAGATATGACCGTTTCCATTCATTCTGACTGAAAAGAAAAAAAAGAAGCAGTACCACTTTCAGCCACTTGATGCAGAAGAGTAGTAATACTGTAGTTGTATGGCACGCTGTTGGCTGTTGTATCATGTAATAGGAAAACGTGGCTATAATGACAAATTCAAAAAAGTTCAAGACAAAAACAACTAGACTTTATTTATTACACTATATACTTTATCGTTTTTTTCTTGCACTTTTCAGAATTTACCATGTCCTGGATGACTGAGAATATTCACCAGCTTTTAATTACTCAATCGGCCTGCCATAGCCTCCCCACCTTCATTCTGCTCTGCTTGGAACCATCAAAACAGCTGCATTTATTAATTTCTGACCACACACCTATTTATATTTACATAAACTTCTATGTCTATTTGTAAGAGCAAATGGTGGCGACAACAGTCAGCTGTACAAATTCTGACACTGACACCTATTTATATTTACATAAACTTCTATGTCTATTTGTAAGAGCAAATGGTGGCGACAACAGTCAGCTGTACAAATTCTGACACTGAGCCACTTTTAGCTGGAATATTATAATATTTCTGCTGGGGGAAAAGTGTGTACCGTATTTTTGCCGTATAAATCGTACCTTTTTGCATAAATTTACAAGTCCTGCGACTTAAGCCCCAAGTATACTCCCGTGTACGTCCATATGCAGAAGTACGCATGTACGTACGCAGAGGTACAAGCTTACCCCCGCAGGGCATGTACACGCAAAGCTAAATTTTTATGACCGCGTACGCAAACACGGTGTCGCACAATAAACTGCCCGGCGCAGGACTGTTTTGTATGCAACACCAATGTATTAATTCATTCATTCAACCTTTATTTAGGCAGGTTAATCCCATTGAGCCTCGAGGACTCATTTACAAGAGCGACCTGGATTTACAAGAGAGATCTGCATCCCCTTCTTCATCCCTGATCTGGCCTTTTGTTTTTTTGCCAAAAGGCAGTGATCTCTTCCTCCTCCGTTGACGCCTTGACTGAAATGATGAGAAATGAACAAATTTGTCATGAGCGAATTAAACTCAGGTCCAGCGTGGCTGCGGGAGGTTCTGGAGCTTTCCTGGTGTGCTGGTCTGACGTGTGGGCTGCAGGACCAGCGCTCCCTGTTTTTTTTAATTTTTAGAACTTTTTATTAACATATAAATATAGAATACCGCTGCGGCTGAGACTGCCAGTGCATTTTTTTCCACGACCTGTAATCAATTCAGTAGGCGTGTCAGCAAATGACCAATCGGCGACCTCAATTTGTCCCGTAGGTAAACTCTCCCTGTCTGAGGAGCAGCGCTGCAGTTGCTCAAGGTGGATACTAGAGTATGATGTCTGAACCGTACGTGCGTACGTAGGCCTGAACGGACGTACGTGGGAGTATGCTGGGGGCTTTACACACCGAAGTGACTAATATACGTCCCCAACACCCTCCCCATATTTTCAATCCAATTTTTGGCTGAGATCTGACCATTTCATTCATTTTGACATGGAAAATATTGAACATTACCATTTTCAGCCACTAGAGGGCCCTGAAGTAATATGGCAAGCCAAGTGTCTCATTAATAGGGAAAAGTACCGTAGCTATTAATGAGACACTTGGCATGCCATACCAAGCCACCTTCGTCTCACTCCAGATCTCCTGGAGCAAACATCAAATCAAGCTGCATTTCGCCGCTCCGCCCAGGCGAAATGCAGCTGGAAAAAAACAAAACATTTTGCAAGTCTTTATTTTGGCCTTTTTTGTACCTAATTTTTTATTTTTTTTTACATTTATAGATGGCCTCCCTTCACACCTTATAGCCATCCTCTCACTCCAATTATTTATTTTTTTAAGAGAGAAAGAAAGAAAAGAGAAAGTAAGACAACAAATCAACAATTATCAACCAAAAGAGCACAAGGCAAACACACCCAACCTCCGTCCACAATCCTGCAAAGCACATGACAGAACACAACAATGGAACATACATGCATAAAGACTAATAATATTCATGAGCTTGCAGTAGAATTCTATAAATACACATACCCATACCTACAAATATATATATAGTATACATACATATACTTTTATATTCATTCATACCCAGGGACGTGCAGAGACCACTAAAGGGGCAGGTGCTCAAAAAAAAAAAGGGGGGGCACAAACCGCATTTTAGGACAGAATATTAACAAAGTCACATAGCTTTCAGAGTTTAATAAACAATGATAAATTACAAAATTGTGAGATATACTATCTCACATATATATATCTACCCAGAGGAAGACCCAGGACGCGCTGGAGGGACTATGTTTCTCGGCTGGCCTGGGAACGCCTTGGGATTCCCCCGGAGGAACTGCTCCAAGTGGCTGGGGAGAGGGAAGTCTGGGCCTCCCTACTTAGGCTGCTACCCCCGCGACCCGACCCCGGATAAGCGGAAGAAGATGGATGGATGGATGGATGAGATATACTATCAAAGCTTAGGAAAACCTCTACATAGAACATACAACTATCCATATGTAAAATATTTTATTAGTAATTTATTTCTGTAGGTCTACTTTGTTATAGGAAAGTATTGCAATATTCAAACCTGCGATTTAGCAAGATATGTAAATCAGAGCTACACTACCAGATATATTTTGTCTTTACAGAATTACACTATTAAAAATGTAAACAAGGGCACAATGCAACTTTTTATTGTACTGTACTGTAATCTGCCTGGTTTGCTACACTTGCAGTGGAGATGAAGATGGTCCATTCAGAAAAGCAGAGCTGCATCAAACTTTAATGTGGAACTGCAGAAGAAAACTAATCAAAAGCAAAAATTGAATTGTTAATGCATGTCACCATGAGAAAAGCCTACTGAGACTAACTGACCACCAAAATTTAGACCTATATCTCTATTTGTGTCTTAGTGTATTTGTAAGTACCTATATACATTTTCTTCAATCTTTCCTCTTCTTTTTTTCTTGTCAGTTTCTCTTTTTTCCTCATTGTCTCATCTTCTCTGTGTTGAGTGGAGGCCAATGTCTCTTATTTATTTCGGTCTCTTGCCTTTCTTTTTTTCCCCAAACTGAATCTAAGATCCAAAATCTTCTTTTCCATCATGGTGAACTGTTTAAAAACAAACTTCCAACTTTTAAGCATTTTTGCTATTTTTGTTCTCTTCTTATTTATTTATTTTTATTCATTTTATTTTATTTATTCATTTCAGATTTAAAACACAAAGACAATTTACAAACACATGAAAGAAAAAAACAAGATATAAAATGAAAGGTAGTAGAAGAAGAAAAAAATCTTGTCATATCTGCCCCTTCTTAAAACAACTGTGCAGCAGCAGTTTTCTGTTGGTCATGTCTCGAAAAATGTCAATGACCTCAGTGAGGTCATTGACATTTTTTGCAATTATGTTGCTAATTATTTGCAAAACAAACTTATTTGCGCATGCCAGAAATCTTTGCTTGCTATTCTAAGTTTTGTTTGTCATTCAAAGTTTTGCTTGCGATTCTCACATGACGTCGTGGGCAGAGCCTAAAATCGCAACAAAAGATTTCTGATGTGTGCAAATAAAAGTTTATGTTTTGCAAATAACTTTTTAAGTTCACGAGAGAAAAATTAGCTATTTAATTTAAAAAAATGTTTTTTAAACAAAAGTTTTTGCTTTAAAAAAAATGAAATCATTACAATTCCAAAAGTTTTGATTACAATTTTATTTTACATAACTGAGGTTAGTTTTTTTTTCGTTGACTAATTGTGAAACAAATTTAACTCCATACTCTGCGAACCAGACCCTAAACTTACTTAAAGTCTGGATAGAGTTTTTTCCCCTTCATTTGTACGCTTTTATTGGACAGGAGCAACTTGATTGGTTATTACATACATTATATCTATTATGGTAGTTCAGGGTGAGTTATTTTTAATTCTAAATGAATATTCTTGTTGGACTTTTATTTAAGTGCTATTCTCCTTCAAGATACATTTACCTAATGCTAGAATTAATGCAATGTACATTATGCAGCAAAGGAAGTTAGAAGATTGGACATATATCCATTATGGAGAGATGATCGGTTTTGGACGGGCGATGTGCTCCCTATTGCATAAGCTAAGGGTGTCAAAGTCAAATACATGGAGGGCCAAAAAAACTAATTTGCTACGAGCCAAGGGCCGGACTGGTTCATTGTTTATTTTAAGGGGGTGATATAAGATTTTTTTTCTTCTTCTTTTTGCACTCTTTTCATTCAATGTTTTCTTTTTTATTAATTTGTTTTATTTTGTCTCTTTTAAATGAATGAATAAATGGATTAAATAAAATATTAAATAGCTTTACATCTGTTAAGTTCTTGGCATAAACCAACACAGACATGTTCCTGCTTTTAGTATTGTACATTGTTTTATAATGTAGCTGTTTATGTTTCATTTTTTAACACAGTTTTCTTGTGATTTTTAATTAATATGCTTTTTTATGATTGTTTACTGTTGGCTGCAAGTATCAAGCTGTGAAATCCTTCATTTTCTACAGCTGATAGCTGTTGGTCATTAATTATGATGAAGTTTAGCAACTTCTCGGTGAACATTTGAGCTCCGTGGCTTCAGCGGTGTGTTTTTCTTGTTCAATCCGGGGCGGGGGCTCTGATTTTGGTCAGCTGCTCTCTGCCTGTCCGTCCTACGAGACGTCAGACAGCGGGTCGGACTGGACGCAGCTGGCCGCGGTCGGTCTCCCTGTTTCGGTTCAGCGAGAGTGGCGTCCCGCTGAAGCCCCGGAGCTCGAATGTCCAACATAAAACTAACTTGATCGCAGTTTAATGTGGCGCTATGGCTCTGCAGACATTGCACGTTGCTGTCTTGTGGTGTTTAGTGTAAAATACTTCCACACAGTGGACATGTTACTATGAAAAGTTGGCTAGTTGTTAGCTAAAGTGCTACTCACTCAGTCCACACACTGTAGCTGGCTGCAAACTGAAAGGGATTTGCTGAATATTAGTAGTAGGGGTGGGGCCATGCCTCCCGAACGGCAATGCCCCCAAGGGGGCCAGCTCCCCTGACCCTAATGTGAATGTGAGGCAGGTCTTATTACTCTGGGTTCATGAGACACGACTCCGGATCGGATTGGCCCCACCCCTACTACTACTGTTGCATTGTGGGGAATGTAGTGTTGGTACGTGACCGGAGGGCTTATTATGTTGTTTTTCTTGCAAAATACAAAATTAATAATAATAAAATAAAATAAATAATTTTAGTATGTTATTATGTGTCAGAGGAGGGCTTAGGAATAGGAAATTAAAAAAAAAAAAAAAAAAAAAAATTTTTTGCCCAAAAGGGCACTTGGGGGCAAGGAGCAAAAGGGGCAGGTGCTCAAGCCCCCATAGCCCCCCCCTCTGCACGTCCCTGAAGGCTGGATGGTGAGGGAGCGAGCAGCATGTCTCCTTTTAAGAAAAATGGGAGGGAGGCCCCTTGAATTGACATGGGCCGTCTCTCATCTCTGTTTTCTGGTTCTCAAAATGGTGGACGCTCGGTGTGATTCGCTAACACCTTCTGGACTTCAACTCTGCGTAACTTCTATGTCACCACAGACTTGTGTAATTGTGTCGCAGCTTTTTCTGTTTGTGTTCAAACTGAGAGGCAGCTGCTTCAACCTGAACAGAAAAAGATATGCGTCAGTGAAACGCTGATATTGAAACATTGAAAATGTGCTTAAAACTCATATCACAGTTATTGAATAAAAGTATATTGTGAAATATATCAATACAGGTAGTCCTCGACTTACGAAGGTCTCAAGTTACGACGTTTCGCGCTTACAACGCATCTCCCATAAAATAATAATATATATATATATATTGAAATTTTATTTTGAAAAGCCGAGTTACGCAGTTTCTGGTTTTACGGCGGTTTTACGTCGTAAACGCAATAGAGAATACGGAGGAGGGACGGACGGCTTCACCACAGCATCCCAGTAGGAAATTAACTCTTTTTTCCCTTCATTATGGCTCTCAAATGTATGTGTTTTTTGATAATTATGTAGGGTACTGTGTTAGGATAGGCTAAGTGCTTGGTAAAATACAGTAACAGTACTGTACGTATAAGGTGAAGTATTTACGTATGTTCCGACTTACGTCGAAATTCGGGTTACGACGCAGCGTAGGAACGGATCTTCGTCGTAAGTCGAGGACTACCTGTATTTTGGTTTTACAAAAATCTCTGTTCCCTTGAGATTATAACAGCTTTGTCGTTTAACAAAATGTATTTGGATGTTCAACAGTAGTTCATTTTTATGAGCTCTATACGTAACTGACAAAATATTATAATCCACTAAGTCATGGAACTTCAACAACTTCAGTTGGTGAAATAATGTGCTTGATGGGTGACAGTAATGTTTTCTAGTGATTATTCTTACAGCTCTTTTCTGTAGCACAAACATTTAATACTTTATAAAGAGTTTGTGTCATGAATAGAAGCAGTACTTTTGTTGGGTGTCAAATATTGTTAGTCAACAATGCAATGAAAACCCAACTAAATAAACCAGTGTGTTCGTTTCCATTAGCCATCAAGACAAATCAACCTCTTTGTCTCCTGAAAATTATTCCCACATTTGCAACAAAGAAGGTGATAGATTGATGTAAAAATAGACAAAGAGCCTTTAAGTGTTCTGAGATCCACGTTGTTTAGTCTAAAATAAGAAGCGTGATTAAAATAGCTGTGTTAAACCTCTCTGCTCTGTGAGAGCGGTCAGGAGGCATGTTCAGCTGTTGATATCTTTCTCCCGTTCAGGACTCTCTCTCTCGCTGTCTGTTTGCCTCCCTCTTTCCACTTCCTGTCATCCTGACTTTTCTCTTCTATCTTTCTGCTCCCTCCACAGTTTGCTGTTGCTTTGAGCTCCCTCCTCCTTCTTTTCTCCCTGATGTCCCCTGGCTGTGTGTGGCGATGCTTATCAAGCTGCTCTTTGTGGTTAAATGTTGTTTGTACAGGGGGGAGAGTGTGCTTGTATCTATGGTGAGGATGGTGTTGTCCCGCCTGATGCTCTGGCTGCAGCAAAGCAGATGTGAGTCAATAACAGAGGTGATCATCACCAAGGTGCACAAAAATGAAAGGAAAAGGAGTAGCTTCTCAAAACTTTCCCCTCTCAGTGAAACCTAAACAGTCTGTGTTTAAAAAAGATCCTTTATTTGAGCTTTGTGCAAGACTGTGGAACGTGGACTGAGCTGCGGTCATTTAGCTTGTTTTCCACTTTCAGACGACACAACTTACTTCTCCCTCTTCAGATCATGATGTCAGCTCGGAGGAAAATGAGCTCCTCCTGGATCCCCATGCCTGCTGACCCTACTGTTTCCCACACCTCTGACAGATCCGACTTCCTTTCCCTGGAAAGATGAATCGAGACATCGCATCAAAAAATCAGATCCCTGCTGTGCTGCAGAGGCAATTACCTGCCAGTATACTCCAAAGGTTTAAAGTTTGCAAGCGATCAATGCTGATTTAACAGTATTTTTTATTGTTGTCCCATTGATCAAATCAGCTTTAAATGTCAAAAAATATTGGAAGGCATTGTTGACATTTTCCCAGATTCTCAAGGTTACGTCTTGAAGGAATAGTTCAACATTTTGCGTCTGACTGAATATCTGATAATTCTGTCAAACAGCTGTCAATACATGTAGTTGGTAAAAAAAAAAGTTCTACGAGGCGAGCAAGAAAAACTGAACAGGACACAGAGGATCCGGCCCAGCACCATCAGTTAGCCCGTCACCCAGGGAGGGATGGAGTGCTGTCACTGGCACCTCCTAAATGTTAGCTGATGATGAACAAGACAAACTGAACCAGATGGCCCCGTTCCCTGTGGCCCCAGCATGCATTAATGAAGAGCCCGAGGCTGGCAGAGCTACTGAGTGTGTAATGTGTGTGTGTGTGTGCAAGAACCTCTGACATCCTGTTGCAAATTGTTTCCTGTTGGTCTTCATCCTCTGCTTTAATTCTATGTACATTACTGTATATATATCTACAGTTCCTGCCTCTAGGTTCTGCTTTAACTCTGCGTGTGTGTGTGTTTTCTATGTATTACAGGTACTGTTGCTTCCAGGACCCATTCCGTCACCGGTAGTTAACTTTCATTATTAAAGTGTGGGTGACATGATTTTTGAACTTTGCATAAATTGGCACAACATATATATCTTTTATCATTGAACTATGTTCGTTGTTGCAAACAAAATGATAAATTAATGAAAATTCGTTTCAAAGTGAGTTTAAAACTTGCGCTGTGTTTCTTCACGGGACATCCGGGTACTGCCGCTTGTTAATTTTGTGACGTCAGCGTAGGAATGTCTCCTAGAACGCCCCTTTACGTAACAATAGCGCACAATGTAGAAACTGACGAATTTAGCCATCTAAGTTTAGATCTGAGCGATTTGTCTTCAGTTTGGGAAGTAGACGTTAATTCAGGGGGTTGAACAAGAAACAGCAGGTTCTGCTTTACCGTTCAGGTGGAGCGAGGGGGGCTCCGAGGGGGACAGCTTTGTTTGTTTTGTCCAGTCTTGACAAAGTATTTCATCTTTTGGGAAAGTGAAAAGGCTCACTTGTTCACTGATGATATTAGAACACCCAAATGTGACACAACGGAACGATATTTTTCAAGTTATACAACAACAACAACAAAAAGGCGAACGGGCAACTATGAATCTGTGTTAACCCAGCAGACGCAGACGGACATTCCTACACTGACGTCCCAAAATTAGCCGGCCGAAGAAACACAGCACAAATTTTAAACTCACTTTGAAATGAATTTTCATTAATTTATCATTTTGTTTGCAACAACAAACATAGTTGAATGATAAAAGATATACATGTATATGTTGTGCCAATTCATGCAAAATTCAAAAATCATGTCACCCACACTTTAAAGCTTGTTATTTTCTCCCCTATATGGTCTGATCTCTATTCCTCTTCATTTTTGGTTTCATAAAATTAGTGTGATCTGTTTTTCTTCACTCTTAAAGGAGTACTTTCAAAAGATCAGACCTGGATTCACTGTGAGTCATTAAGGACTATGTCAGGGGCCTTGAGAAGGTCAAGGTCAAGGTTTTATTCATTGTCATTCGCGTCTCATGTGGTGCATGTGACGGAACGAAACTGTGTACACAGGGTCCCTGTTACACTTAGCTAAAGTATAAATTGTAAAATAAAAACAGTAATAAGATCTAAGATATGAACTAAGAAACATGCTAAACACTTGCCGTAATAGTACAAAAACAATACACCAAACAACAGCAACACGAACATGAGTCTGTGTGAGCGGATGAGTATGAATGAATACAGCAGCATGAGATCAGCAGCATGAGATCAGCAGCATGGATAGTCAGCAGCACATATCAACAATCAAGTGGCATTACAGTGACTTTTTTTTTTTTTTCACAGTGTTAATCTTGATTAGATGTTCATGAGTCTAACAGCTTCAGGGTAGAAGCTGTTCCTCAACCTCCTGCCTGAGGGGAGTGGGGCAAAAAGTGTGTGTGCTGGGTGAGTGGGGTCCTTCATGATGCAGGTGTCCCTCTTCCTTCATCAGGAGGTGTAGAAGATCTCCAGATTAAAATGTAGAAATGGCTGCTGACAATATTTTTCCCATAATTTTTACGAGCGATAAAGAGTGGTGATAAATAGTAAATGTTAAAAATAGTACAGTAGTTGCGCAGAGTATTTGCTTTGTTAAACATTTATTTGGTTAAGTGGTAGGTGGTGAATCTACAGTACACCCCTGTTATTATTTGGGTCAGGAGGAGTACCGGTACATTTTAATTTTGAAAAAATTTTTTTAATTCAGAAATCATTTTAGAATTGGCCATTACCAAAAACCAAAATGTGACTTTAAAGCTGGGGTATGTAAGATTGTAATGTAGTCTGTAACTTTTCAAACAATATATATTTTAACATATTTCTTCACTCTGTCACTAGATTGATGTTAGAGAGGTAATCTCTGAAAAAACTAAAAAAAATATTGTCCCCTTGCTTCTCCAGGTGGTAAATAAGCATTTCTAAAAAGAAAAAGTGACCCGCCATTTTCCAGCCAATAAAAACAAAGTTTGTAACCAGCCAATAAAAACCGAGCTTGAATTTGAATCAGCCAATAAAAACAGAGCTTGAATTCAAATTTCAACAGACCACAAGGGGGCAGAGCCATATATGGCTCTGAGGGGGAGGGATCAGAATGCTTTGCTTGTTGAAATTTTTTCTAAGTGCTGATGTTCTACAGAAACTGCAGACTGAACCTTTAAGTATATTGATCATGTTTTTGTTTGAGACTTGCATGACTATATTCATATGAGCCTGTTTCTAATTTTCTATGCCCTTTTAGCAACTTGTCACAATGTGCCATCTTTCACAGAGTGTGTGGGGTGTGTGCGTGCCTGTGTGTGTGTGTGTGTGTGTGTTGTTCAGGTCTTTGAGCCAGCTGTATAATGCGTTTGTTGTTTCCTTCCAGCAGATGCTGTCTGATGTGACAAATGAAAAAGTTATTATGTTGGCTCATGTGTGATCCTCAGTTTCGAATCCTATAATATTGTTTTTGGACTTGGATCAAAAACAGATCAGGTTTCACATCTCTCATGACATAAACAAAGATGAATGATAAACCATCTTAAAAATGAAAAAAAATAATTAGATTTTTCCATTTTTTTCGGCCTTGTGCTACTATTAAAGTAAAGCTAAAGAATTAGCGGACCAGTTTGTTTTGTCCTACACTGTAGCAGAGATGAACCTCAACAAACCAGATGATCTGGTTGAGAAAATCATAAATAAATAAAAGATATTTCATATTGAGACTGTTCTTGTGCAAAAGCCTTAAGACAATGTGCATTAGAGAATCTGGATCAATTAAAAAAAGTAGCCAATAAATATAAAAGTACCTCGCTGAAAATGTGAAAGATAAATCTAGCAACTAAATTTTTTTTCAAAACTTTATTCATTTTCAGTTAAAATTGAGTAAAATATTAAAACAAAACAAAAAATACAATTTACAAAGAAAATGAAAGGAAGCAGAAAGAAGATAAAATCTTATTACATCTGCTCCTTTTAAAAAAAAGAAAATACTTATGAAATAAAATACATAAATTACATTCAAACTTAAATAGGCATTATATAACATAACAAGTCAAAAACTGACTCCGTGCCAAGAACAACCGATTTCAAAAGAATAAGCTAAACAACTTCATATTTTTTCAATAGACTACTTTTTACCAATTTCTTAAAGAAAAACATTGAGGAGGCGTTTTTACAACTTTTATCCAAAACATTCCACAGTTTTATTCCTTGAACTGATGTGCATCGTTCCTTTGAGTTTGTTCTAATTTTTGGTTTTACAAACATTTCTAATCCTTTTAAATTGTAGTTACTGACTCTCTTAATAAAATAAGATTGAATATATGGAGGTAAGGAATTTGTATGAGCTCTGTACATAACCTGAAGAATTCCATGGTCAACCAGTTCATAAAACTTTAATAAATTTAGCTGTTTAAATAGTATGTTAGACGGGTGAGTGTAATGCTTTCCTGAGATGATTCTTATTGCTCTTTTCTGTAAAATAAAAATAGAATTTGTAGATGTTTTACATGCCTTTCCCCAACTTTCAACACAATATGTCAAATATGGAAGAACTATCGCATTATATAATATAAGTAGTGCTTTATCGTTAAATAATTCTTTTGCCTTGTATAATACAGCAATAGATCTGGCTATCTTTGTTCTCAAATAATTAAGATGAGATTTCCAGGTTAGGTTCTCATCAATAATTACACCCAAAAATTTCATTTCTGTCACTTTACTAATTATGTTACCATTAATTTTAAATGTAGCATCAACTGTGGTATTTCTATTACTAAATACCATATAACTTGTTTTCTTCAAATTTAGCGATAATTTATTAAGCCCAAACCAAGTCTGTATTTTTACAAACTCTGTTATTTCTAATGACACCAAATTATTGGTGTCATTAGAAAAAAAAAATGGTTTAAAATGAAGTGTGGGCACCCGTTCCATAAAAAACCCACAGCATGTCGGCCCAGTGGTTCAGAGCCACAGAGGTTGTCAGACATTTTATTTGCTGCTTGACCAAGTTTCTGTTCAGCACTCACTCTGTCTTTTCACAGAAAATGCTGTTTCTCCAGTTTGTTTATCTGCACCTCATGATCTGGATGACCTCTGCTTTGTTCTGGATCTTTTATACGTGTGTTTGTTGCTTTGGAAAGTTCTTGTAGATCAGCAGCAGAAGAAAGGGACTGCTCAACACATGTCGAGCATCTCTGCAGTAAACTCCATCTGCCTGTATCCTCTCCATCTGTTGGAGGCCAAACAAACTAATCAATCATCTTTACTGAACTCTTCAGATCCTATCACTTTACCTATTCGGCTGCTGCATAACAACAGCTAAATGTAGTTAAAACATGATTAAAGCACAATTAAATAATTGTTTTCATGTTTCTACTTTTATTCTTTTCACAGGCCAGTGTTTTTCTGATTTGCTGTGTGTTTATTGATATTGCCTGGCATAAGATTTCATGTGGAAGTTGAAAAAAATCTATTTGCTTCCTGACACCAGCTGCTGCAGATGACAACAGGAGAGTAAAAATGAATTTCACTATTCTCTCCATCAACGTCTCCTTCTTTCTCATCACACAACCTTCCCTCGCTGCATCTGTGCTGCTGGAGTTGGACCAAACACATTAAATCAAACACACACATAAAAAAGAGCTGGTTTACGTGCAGTGTGTGTGTGTGTCTGGGTGCTGCACGCTCAAACCATATGCTTCTTTCCCCTCAGGTGTCTTCCACCTGCACCCTGGTGTCTGACCTGGTAGGTTTGTATGTTTTTGTTTGAGAGAGGTGTCACATCATGTAGAATGTCTTTGCAGCTCTAAGTTTCTGGTTTCTGTTTGCGTTGCAGCAAGGGTCCACTAAACCAGCATCACAGAGGAAGAGAGGCTCTTTACCGAGGTACTGCAAAACCTCAAACATGTGCAAATAAACCCCCCAAAAAAGTCATTTATACCACAAACTAAAGAGTCAGATTGAGTTTCTTGTGACTTTTCACGATCTCCAGGAGTAAAACTGTGGAACAAGTGATGGAGGACGTGATGGAGTGCCAATACGACTTCGATCTCACCTACATCACTGAGAGGATCATCTCCGTCTTCTTCTCACCGGAGCTGGAGGAGCAGCGGTACTGCCAGAACCTGCAGGAAGTCGCATCCATGCTCAAGTCAAAGCACCAAGACAAGTTTCTGGTTCGTCTAGAAACAAAAATACTGAGACGTATTTAAGGATTATTACTGTAAATGTGCACAACGCTGCTTTCAAAGTCAAAAGTCAAAGTCAACTTTATTGTCAGAACTGCAATATGTGCAGGACATACACAGGATTGAAATTGCGTTTCTCTCAGTCCCTCGGTGCAACAGTAACCATTTAAACACTAAAACACTGAAACATTTAATAAACATAAGCATAAAATAGTAAAAGTGTAACACTGTCCTGAGTTTTTGCATAGTAGTATAAAAGTATGAAAATTTATACCAACACTAAAACACTAAACATTTAATGAACATAAGCATAAAATAGTAAAAGTGTAACACTGTCCTGAGTTTTTGCATAGTAGTATATGCTTTGAATGTTTTCTTCAAATGTTTTACTAAAAAAGTGTCAGCTTCTGCTTTAACACCGGCCGTCTTGTTGCTTTTCCACAGCTCCTGAATTTATCAGAGAAGAGACACGACATTAATAGACTTAACGCAAAGGTACAACATAAATTCAGTGCGTGAGAGCTGACTCTGTTACAAACGAGCCACATTGTAATTACAGCTCTGTGGGCTATAGGTGCAGGACTACGGCTGGCCCAATCTTCATGCCCCTCCTCTGGACAGGATTTGTACCGTTTGTAAGGCCATGGAGACCTGGCTGACCTCTGACCCTAACAACGTAGTGGTTCTTCACTGCAAAGTTGGTGCAACAACGTGAACAAACGCACAAGTGCTTCACTTTTAAAGAACGTGGCTCACGAGTTTTCTCATTTTTGCTCTGGCAGGGAAACAAAGGAAAAACTGGGGTGATCGTGGCAGCATACATGCACTACAGCAAGATCTCAGCTGGGTAACGTTCATCTTTATACAACACAGGAAACATTCCAGTGTGTGTTGGAAAATGTTCACATGCTCACTGCATTTCACAACAAACCTTTCGGGCGTGCTGCCACCTCCTCTGTAGAAACTTGTTGTTGTGTCCACAGAGCAGACCAGGCGCTCACCACCGTGGCCATGAGGAAGTTTTGTGAGGACAAAGTCTCTTCTTCTCTACAGCCATCTCAGAGCAGGTCACTCATACAACTCTTTCATCTTCTGTCTTATAATCAAAAAAAGGCGTTCAATACAGGATCAACTGGACTTTATTTGTTGCAGAAAACTTTTCGACTTCTGTCCAGAAGTCTTTTTCAATTGAAAAAAATTGAATTGAAAAAGACTTCTGTCCAGAAGTCTTTTTCAATTGAAAAAAATTGAATTGAAAAAGACTTCTGTCCAGAAGTCTTTTTCAATTCTGAATTGAATGAATTGAAAAAGACTTCTGGACAGAAGTCAAAACGTTTTCTGCAACAAATAAAGTCCAGTTGATCTTGTATTGAACGCCTTTTTTTGATTTCATCATGTCCTGGACGACTGAGAATCTTCACCAGCATTCTGTCTTATAAAGTTTTCTTGCTATGATTCTATCTTCCATTCCGTCGCTCATGTTGTTTCCTCACCTTCTCCTCCGTAGGTACATCTACTACTTTAGCAGTTTGTTGTCCGGTTCCATCAAGATGAACAGCGGTCCTCTCTTCCTTCATCAGATCCTCGTTCCCTCTCTGCCAAACTTCCAGACTGGAGGAGGTCAGTTTTTCACAGGCTGGTGTTAGAGGAATATTAAAAACACACGTTTGATTGACCGGAATAAACAAACCAGACACTTTATTAAGTACAGGTAGTCCCCGAGTTACGACGCAGTTCCGTTCCTACGCCCGTTCGTAACTCGGATTTCGACGTAAGTCGGAAAACACATACATACTGGCCGCCCCATATACTGTACAGTTACCAAGCACTTAGCCTATCCTAACACAGTACCCTACATAATTATCAAAAAACACATACAGTACATTTGGAGCCATAATGAAGGGAAAAAAATAGTTAATTTCTTACTGGGAGCTGGTGAATTCTTCTTCCGTCCATTAGCATGTTAGCTCGTTGCTCCTCCGGTCCAGCACCGCTGTTTCTGCCGTCTGGTGACACAGCACCTTTTGTTTACGACGTAAAACCGCCATCAGCTCGGTCAATCTGCCGTATTCAAAGTCAAGTCAAAGTCAAAGTCAACTTTATTGTCAGAACTGCAATATGTACAGGACATACACAGAATTGAAATTGCGTTTCTCTCAGTCCCTCGGTGCAACAGTAACTATTTAAACATTGAAACACTGAAACATATAATAATAGACATAAGCATAAAATAGTAAAGCTGTAACACTGTCCTGAGTTTTTGCATAGTGGTACAAGAGTATGAAAATTTACACCAACTCTAAAACTAAAACACTAAACATTTAATGAACATAATACTGTCCTGAGTTTTTGCATACTAGTATAGAAAAAGTATAAAAAGTATAACTATAAAATAAACTAAAGGTTCTAGCATTGACATTTGCAAAGTGGCAAAGCAGCATATGAGTTAATGTACACAGTATATGTATGAGGTAGTAGTTGATGTTGTTATAGATATTCCGTTGTAAAACCGCCGTCAACCTCTGTCCAGTAAGGTCTCCACCTCCACTGCTTTGCTGTTTGTGCCGTGAAACTCGGTCCAGAGCGGGTCTCTCTTTGTGTTTTTCTGCTGCGTCAAGCTACTGCTACTTCTACCATCAAACAGGAAGTACTGGCTTTTCAACATATATATATATATTTTTTTTTATTTTTTTATTTT
>JBBPBX010016764.1:0-12925 GCA_038048925.1 Garcialebias charrua | reverse complement strand
CATCAGATTACGGGTACATGTTCTCCAGACAATTCAGATAAGGTGGCCTTCAAGGCCAGCCGGGGGAGCCAAATTCAGATAAACACACAGTTGTTTTGGGGACCGGCAGAACTTAATGATGTCCACTCAGGTTCCGAAATGTCCAAATTATGTGGCCACACCAAAAGAACGTACCTGAGTAAAATTCCCGAGATCTGATCCATTCTGCCAAAAGCATTTGACTCTGGGTACTCAAGGCACGAACCAAGCCATCATAAGGCAAGCAGCATGATCGAGTCCAAATTTGCTGCAGACGACTTCCTTGTTTGTAGATAAACCAGCGATCAGCTGAATCCAAAAAGCAGGAACCAGTTATCATAAATCCAATTAAATATCTGTCCTCAAAATCCACAAATGGCAGCAGAGATAGACACGTCATCAAGTCTCCACGTCAATGAGATATTCAGCTGCGTGCATGCCAACAGGGCAAATGGGCTCACCTAAAGCCTGTCTTCTCTTCGAAGAAATGTTATCAGTTGTGGTGAGGGACCAACTGATCGAATCAAGTCCGTCATTATGATTCGGAATATGCAAGAGAGGCTCTGAGCAGTTTCACAGACAGATAGAGCAGCAAAGCGGAGAGGGAGAGGAGGGGAAAAAGCATCTGACCTCGGCAGGAGCAAGTGGTGAAGACATCACTCGAGAATGTTTACGGATCTCACCGAAGAGAACTGGTTGATTATTCCATCCTTGTCAGAACTCTTACAGTGTCCTCGAATGCATCCTTGAACATTGCTCACCGCTCTCGTTGTCTCCCCCCTCTGCAGAATGTCTATGTTACTATGTGCTTGTTTGTGCAAGGTGTTTTTTTAATATTAAAGTTTTTCTTCTCAAGCAAAAAAAAAGAGATTACAGTAATAAGATTTTTTTGCCTCCAATTCCTGCATGTGTCCAGTTTCACAACTTTTTGTCTGTCTAAACCAATCTCACTTGTAAATAAGTCATCTAGGCTCAATGTGATTTATCTGCCTAAATAAACGTTGAATGAAAAGTTAGTTATATTCAAGTAAGTTGGAAAAAGCGTTATTCTGTGTACAAAGTTTTTTTGTTTTTTACTTGATTTTGTGGACAGCAGATGAAGATACCTCGATGTGTCCATAGTTTGTGTTTAATATGTAGCTCTTGGGTTCCTGTGATTAAATCGAAGTGACCCTCAGAAAACAAAGATGGTGTCCACCTCTAATCAAAATTGTGCAGTCAGTGGTTTCTTGCTGCCAGCATTCAAATTTGCTTCTGAAAAATAGCTTAATTGTTTTTGAACAACCAAAGCGTTGAGCCATCTCTAGACCATAAACTAGGCACATCTCTGCACGTTATCTTAAGATGAGAAGAGTATTTAGTTAACAAGCCGGCACAGCAAACACACTCTGAGACTAATTACGTAAGAAATAAAAGGACCAAGCAATCCAAAATCTGCATAAAGTTTGTTCCCTTGTCAGGGTGAGATTCCACTTGTAGTGTTGTACTGTGATCGCTCACCTGACTGTCTGCAGGTGAAGTGCTACCACCGGCGGAGCAGAGCAGCAGAGCGTGAGGTGGTGTTCAGAGTCCAGTTCCACACCTGCACCGTTCATGGAGCTCAGCTGTGGTTCGGCAAGACGGAGCTAGACTCGGCCTGCGCAGGTACAAATAACACACAGCGGTCAGGGAAATGTACTCAAAGTCATCACCGAAGTGAAGGCAAAACATTAAATTGATGTATTTTAGTATGTTATCACACCATACTGAGATTATTTTCTGTTTTACTTCACTATATTGTGAGGTGTAAATAAAGGAGCAAAAAGGGCATTGCTTTTGTAGCTGGAAGAATAAAGACCCGCTCTTTCCTCAGACCACTGTGTGTATTTTAAGACTAACAGAAAATGACAACGTCAGGTCAGATGACACAGAAATGTTTGCTCATGGCCCACTAAACAGCAGTCCCCCTGCAGTTGCTCTAAGTGCTGCATGCCAGCGTATGCAGTATGATTCATAAATAATATCACCCACACTGATGCATGAATATCAAAAAAGTTGCTTTCAAATATATTTTCTTTTTAACTTTTTGACCATTTTACACATTTAAAAGTAGGATAAGCAAATATATTTATTATTATAACTTTATACCACTACTGCTTTTAGAGAATGTTTTTCTCACGCTTTGCAATTATGCTCTGGATATTTTTGTCCCTACCTTTATGCTGTCCTTTCTGTAGATGACAGGTTCCCTCCAGACGCTACAGTGGAGTTCATCTTCGCTAATGGACCCGAAAAAACAAAAGGTTAGAAATATCATCTTTCTGTCAGCGTTTGCATTCATTATTTAATTTATTTTTCCACATTCTGCTCTCCAAGGTCGAGACTGCAGCAAAGATGACACGTCCATTAAGGTAGACTACAACACCTCAGACCCTGTGATCAGATGGGACTCCTATGAAAACGTCAACCTCCACCACCAGGACAGTGTGGAAAGTAAGAAACATAAAGACAGATGTCAAATAAAAGCATTCTTAACCGCCACCTTTTATACCAGAGTTTTAAGCTAAGACCATTTTACATTGAGAAATGACTCAATTGTAGCCAAATTTATCAAATTTTCAAATATATGTGATCTCATGCAATATTGTAAAACAAATGATATTCAGATACTACCGCATCAGATATTTTAGCTCAATATTATCATAATTTTCACTTTAAAAAAAGTTTATTCATAAGAAATTAGGCTGGCTTCAAAAAATATTTTTTTGCAGATTTATACCTAATGATTATTATCTGAAAAGTTTATTTAAAATCCCTCCAGTGGTTCATGAGATATTTTACCAACATAAACAGAATATACTGCTATTACATGTGGTTAATGGCTACATTTTAAACAAACATTTTGGGCAAGTTATTAGAGCTCAAAATATGTGTTGGGATTCAGTTTCAGCTACAACCAAATCTAAATTTAGTTCAACGTCTGTAAAAATGTAACAAGTTACTACCAATTTTGAGTTTTTTTTAGGTTAGTCTGCTGTAGCAGTAATCCTGAATCAAGTAGACACCATAAGTTATTCATTTGTAGATGTTGGTCTAAAGATTACTTTCTGCAAGTTTCAGTAAAACCTATCCAGTGTTTCATGAGATAATCTGGTATAACAGACCAACAAAAACACACAGGCAGGGGCAAAAACATTATTGCCCGCCTTCGCCTTTGAACAGCAAACTTTACATATTAAACTTTACATCAAAATCTAACAAATTATTACCTTTCCTCCACTAGATATCTCTCACACGAGAGGCCCAATAGATGGCAGCTTGTATGCGCAAGTGAAGAAGCGACGTGGGCCCGGCACCACTGCCTCACCACCAACTTCACCCAATGGATACCTCACTACCAGCCCGACTACGAAAACCCAGTCTGCCTCCAAACACCATTCACTCACCCTCAATTCCAGCTCCAGGTGCCCCACAGACACCTCAGGTCACCTGGTGGAAGCCTCATCACGCACGAACTGTTCTGATGGTCCACTGAGTGGAGAAGTGGAGGACAGAGCAAAGCAGAAGACGAGAGAGAAAGAAAGAGACAGAGAAACAGCCATTTTAGATGATGGGGATACTTCGAGTCCTGGGGTTTTGCAGCATGAGCGATCGTGTTGTACTCGAGCAGCTACAAAGTGTGGTGATACAGGATGGGAGAGGGACAGAGAGCTCTGTCTTTCCAACGGCCACTGTCTTGGACATTTCACCAGCATTAAAAAGCACCCAAAAAGCCAAACCCTGCCAGCTTTACCATCCAAATCCCTGTCTCCTCCTCATTCAACTCAACTGGAGTTCTACCATCGCCACAGCACCCATCCTTTACCTGAATTACCATGGGAACGTCCACTCAATCCTCCATCTATGCCCTGCCTTCATGGACCATGCTGCCCTTATCCAACCCCTGAACATGCCCACAGTCACAGTCACACACTGCCAGGCTCAAACAGATTCTGCACTGGAGAAGAATGTCATCTCTTCTACTATCCCAGCCATGTGGCTCACCCCTCCCGCCCACCACAACCTGGAAGCCCTTACAGAGAAATCTTCTTCAGCACTCCTACATCATCCTCTTATTGCTCCTGTCAGGACTGTTCCAGCAGGCGAGAGAAAATATCGGCCTCAGTCAGAAGGTTCCACCAGCCACACCTGGACAACTCAGAAAACCCACACTGGTCCCAAGGAGTCGGGCTACAACAGACAAGGGAGACATCTCCAATTTGGGAAACTGAAAAGCCTTGGGAGTTGATGAGAGAGGCAGAATTCTGGCAGTGCAAACCATCTATGCCAGCATTTCATCTCTGCCACTCACCTTTAGACCAGGTTCCAAATCCAGAGCAACCTAGAATTGCAATTGCACCTCACCAGAACTACCCCGTCCCCCAGTCATTGACAGATGTAAGGGATGGTGCCAGCAGTGGGTATCACACACCTTTACAGCCCCGCCACTCCTGTCCCTGTTCTCCATATCTACCATCCCCGTCTGAAAGCCGTGAAAGCCGAGGTTGTGTCTCAGGATACCATTCTGGATCAGCCTCGCCTCAACCTGACAGTAGCCCATCTCCGGGAAGAGGAAGGTTTCCTGATACCCCTTTAGGATCTGGAGACCAACTGCACTCTGAGCACCACAAAAGTGAGTATCAAGCCTCTTCTTTTTGGTTCATGTTAACGCACGACTTTTCACACTGTTTCATTCCCTCTTATCTCTCTTATCAAAGTGGAAAAAGTCAAGACGGATGCAGAAGATGGTGTTTCTCATGATTCCGAGGGTAAACGTGACTCTCTTGGTCAGTCAAGCACCCCTGGAGTGGACTCTGATCCTGACTACACACTTATTGGTAGCAGTAGCCCAACTCAGACTGAAGACAGGCAAGTGAAGTCTCCCTGTAAACTATCCTTGAAATGTAGCTGCGTTTATCCAGATATTTAGAACATATTTAATTTTCCCTCTACTTTTTTTATCAGTGTAAATGCTGACAGACCCCTTCAAGGTCAAGAAACTGCTGAAAATCTGGAGTCCAACACAAATACCATCAAGTCCATCAAATCAGTACAGTCAGAGACACAGACTTCAACAACATCTGAAAACTCCACATCCAAAGAATCTTCTCATAGTCCCAATCATAAAAATGAAGCAGCTAAAGCCACAGCAAACACAGATAGAAATACCCAATCAAATACATCAAACTACGCGACTGTCATCATCACTCCAGTCCAAGTGCAACTCAATGGATCTGCCATTGCCATCGATGCCCAATCCAACCGATCCCCAAATTCCCTCAATGGCTCCCCAGATTTGCAGTCGTCTCCTCAAAACTCCACATCTGCTGCAGACACAACAGGACAAAGGCTGACGCTAGACAGAGACGGATCAGCTGACACCAAACCCCCGTCACCTGTACCTGATGGATATCACACACCCAACTTTCCCTTAGCATCATACTACTACTCTTTACTAAACGTTCCCCATGTACCATACACTGGGTACACTGCTGTAACAATTCCCCCTGTCCAGCCGCCGCTTCCAGAGAAGAAACGATTTTCCTCCACGGCAGCATCCCTGAACGGACACAATGCTCTGCTAAGAGTCTCCTCAGCTCCTTCCCCAATGCACCACGTTACTTTCTCTCCTGCAGTGAGTGAGCAAAAGAGGGTGTCCACAAAACAAAGTGGTTCAGAAGAGGCAGACATCAAGGTGAATTCAAAGTTTGTTCAGGACAGCTCCAAGTACTGGTACAAACCAGGTATCACCAGAGATCAAGGTGAGAGTTTATCATTTGCAAACCACCTGATCAGCAAATATTAAGTGCTAAATTTAAAATGATAATCCAGTGTTTCTTCTGTATATAAGTGATAACTGACATCTCTTTCATCACAGCCATTGCTGTTTTGAAAGACAAGGAGCCAGGAGCTTTTCTCATTCGAGACAGTAACTCATTCCAGGGTGCTTATGGCTTGGCTCTAAAGGTGGTCACTCCTCCTCCTAATGCCAATATCGCTGGAAACAAAGGTATTCACTGCACTTCTTTTTCATAAGCCATGAGGTCCATTCTCAGCTTAATTGCTCAAGTTTATTGTGGGTCTAGAAGCTTGAGTTAGGATGCATCCAGTTCTTTGTGGAGCGCAGAGCATTAAATGTGTGACGGATGTCTCCCTTGTATCATTTACAAAATATAATGAATTAATGCACATTAGCAATATTTTTTGTGGTTATTTTCTTAACTAATTACAAAGTTGCTGTGCGTCATCATCAATATTACCTCGGCTGTGCTTAATTTGTAAACCAAACAATGCCGAAACGCAAATAGCTGGGGGGTTGGGAGTCGCTGGGGTTTGCTGGGTCCCCCCCCCCTCCAAATTTTTGAATAAAATAGATGCGATTTCCTGCATTCTAGTGTATTTTAACGGGTAAACACTTGATTCAATAATTATTTTAGAAAGTAACAAGAAGTAGCCTGACCAACAGCTCTTTCCTTGTGTGAATATAGCATACTCCGCTTCTCTCAAACATGCAATCTCCATTGCCACTGCCTTTATGTGCTTTAAGTCTCGGTTGTTTAGATGTACAATGAGAATACTTTTGTTTTTACTTTTAAAAAGGTAAATTGGACTGTCTTTTTGACATTTTGATTGTTTTTATTTTGATAAATTGGCACTGTTGTTTTGATATGTGATGTACAACGTGATTACTCATCAACATTTTCTCTTGTATTTTTAATAAATAATGAAAATTTTATCAATGACCCTCTTAAACTGTAAAACTGATTTGCAAGTTACCAGCAGTTTTGCTGTTTGATTATATTTTTGCGTTTTTAATGAAATTGCACCTGACTGTACTTTTAGGGGTGGTTATATTTTAAGGGTACTAGCGGAAATGCTTACTTGAAAGGACAGCTCTGATGTGATATTAAGAAGCTTGTAAGTGGCTGTTGTGTTTAAAATGAGTGTTTATATAATTATTTTCAGATTACATATCCAGTATAGATTTTATTCATTCAATGCAGTCACATTTGTTCATAACTTTATTATTAAGCCCGAGAGTTACTGGATCCAAGCAAACAGTTACCGGAACACATCCTGTCAAAACAAGAGAGTTCCTGGATCGTGTAGGATCCTGCTTAAATTAAGCCCTGTACATCAGTAATAAACCTGTTTGTTGTTTAAAACTAGCAAGTGAGCGGTCGCACACTAACGTCATCTGTTCTTCACATTACTGACACAGACATTGATTGATTGATTGATGTTTATTCATTCATTTTAAAGAACAATACAAGACAGTTTCATCAGATACAAGAATACAAGTAGGATAAAATGAAGGGAGCAGAAAGAAGATGAAATCTTATTATATCTGCCCCTATTTCACAGTTTGTTCAACCAATGATAACCTTCAAGCAACATCACAGAATGAATAATTCCACTTATTTTTCTAACTGTAATACATAAACTAGATCACAAAATGAATAATTCTACTTAATTTTTCTAACTAATACACAAACTACATCACCCGTAATTCTACTTAATTTTTCTAACTGATACACAAACTACATCACAAAATGAATAATTCTTTTTCTAACTAATACACAATAGCAAAATGAATAATTCTTTTTCTAACTAATACACAATTTTTCTAACTAATACACAAACTACATCATATTTTTTTTTTTTTTTTTTTTTTTTTTTTTTTTTTTTTTTTCCTTTTTTTTTTTTTTTTTTACTTGATTTTCCTAACTGTAATACACAAACTAGATCATAAAATGAATAATTCTACTTAATATTTCTAACTGTAATACACAAACTAAAAGATGGCACAACATCAAGATGTTCACAAAATGAATAATTCTACTTAATATTCCTAACTGTAATACACAAAATACATCACAAAAATGAATAATTCTACTTAATTTTTCTAACTGTAATACACAAACTGCTTCACAAAATGACTAACTCTACTTAATTTTTCTAACTGTAATACACAAACGCACTAAGCTAACACGCAAGGTTACATCATATATAGTTTTTGAGCAAATCCTTTTTGACCTTTTTCTTAAATGTATGCATTGATTTTTCATTTTTAACATCACTCTCCAGAGCATTCCACAATCGAACTCCCTGAATTGAGGTAGACCGTCCCTTTAAGCTGGTTCTAAATTGTGGTTTGATGAATATCTCTGTCCCTTTGAGATTGTAATAACTTTGTCTTTTTATAAAGTTTCTTTGAATATTTAAAGGTAATGTGTTTTTATGAGCCCTATACATAACTGATAAAATACTATATTCTACCAATTCCTGGAATTTCAATAAGTTTAGCTGAAGAAACAAAGTGTTTGATGGGTGACTGAATTGTTTTCTGGTGATTACTCTTACAGCTCTCTTTTGTAAAATAAAAACAGGCTTTGTAATAGTTTTGCACGCTTTTCCCCAAACCTCAATACAATAGATTAAATGTGGAGCAATGATTGTGTTGTACAACATATGTAGAGCTTTATCAATTAAAAAATCCCTGACTTTATACAGTACTGCAATTGATCTAGCTATTTTTTTTTAATGGAATTTACATGATGTTTCCATGTCAGTTTGTCATCAATGATAACACCCAGAAACTTCACTTCACTCACTTTACAGATCACAACATCTTCAATTTCAAATGGATCGTCATCAACAATTCTCTTTTTGTTACTGAATATCATGTAATTAGTTTTATCTAAATTCAAAGATAATTTGTTTAATTTAAACCAAGTTTGTATTTTTATAAATTCTGTTTTCATCATATCGAAAATCTGTTTTATGTCATTACCCGAACAGAAAAATGTGGTGTCATCGGCAAAAAGAACACATTTAAGTAGTCCTGACACATTTACCAAGTCATTCACATATAAAATAAATAACTTTGGTCCAAGCACAGAACCTTGAGGAACTCCACAAGTGATATCACGGAGGTCAGATCTAACATCATTTATTTGCACAAACTGTTTCCTGTCCTTCAAATAGCTAGATACCCACTGTAATGCTGGTCCTCTAATACCATATTTATTTAGTTTTTCAAGGAGAATGGTGTGGTCAATGGTATCAAATGCTTTTTTTAGATCAACAAAAACACTAACACAGTACTGTTTATGATCGACAGCATTAGTTATTTGTTCCATTAAATCCATGAGAGCCATTGACGTAGAGTTTTTTTCTCTAAACCCATATTGACTGCTACTTAAAATATTTTGTTTATCAATAAATTGATCCAATCTGGTCACAAATAGTTTTTCTAGAATTTTTGAGAACTGTGGTAGTAAGGATATTGGCCTATAATTATTGAATACACATTTATCACCATTTTTAAAAAGAGGAATTACCTTTGCTACTTTCATGTTATCTGGAAATATTCCTGTTGAAAAAGATAAATTGCATATATATGTAAATGGTTCAATAACATAACTTATTATTTCTTTTACAAACATCATATCCATGTCCACCCAGTCTTTTGATCTCTTGTCTGAGAGATTTTTAACCATTTTCATAATTTCCTCTTTGTTAGTTCCACTAAGAAAAATACTGTTGGTGCAGCTTTTAATTGAATGACACACCTTATTATCTACTTTTGGTATTTTAGCTGCAAGGCTTGATCCAATATTTACAAAATATTGATTAAATTCATTTACGATATCATTCTCATCATGTATTTCATTGTCATCTTTCACAAAATATTTTGCAATGTTCGTTTTTGTTTTATGACTTTTTAGAACATCATTTATTACTCGCCATGTTGTTTTAGTGTCACCATTGCTCTTGTTTAATAAATCACTATAGTATTCTTTCTTGCATCTTCTTATAATCATTACCAATTTATTTTTATATTTTTTATATTTTTCTTCAGCTTGTTGTGTTCTCGTTTTTAAGAAACATAAATACAAGTTATTTTTTTTTACAAGCATTTCTCAACCCTTTAGTCATCCAAGGTTGGTCAACAATATTTCTTTTTCTACAATTTCTTTGCACACAATTCTTTTCATACAGAGCTTCTAAAATGTTCATAAATTCATCATATGATTTGTTAACATCATCAATAAATGATTTGTTAACATCATCAATAAATAAATGTAGTGCAACACCTGTAAATTGACAGAATTTAAGTCATTTTTGTGTTGGCTAATTTTGATTATCTGTGGCAGCCATTATGAATTAGGTTGATGCCAAAAACTAATCAGTTTTAGATGTGCATCTAATGTTTACTTCCTGAGTTTCATTCAAATGTGTCCAGTGGTTCCTGGATATTTTGCTAACAGACAGGCACAGTTGACTTCAATAGTCAATGGCGAAGTTGTAAAAGTACGTAGCTCTTGTGCAGTCAGCTAGTGCTCAGAGTGTGTTGATGAATGTGTGATGAAGTGGATCTAACATCTGGTGAAGAACAGACAGACAGACACTCAGAGTAATTCCTTCATTTATTAAAGACGTGTGACAGCATGACAGTCTGCCTCGTTTTCCATCCTCTCCTCCTTTTTCCCAGGGGACCCTCTGGAACACCTGGTGAGACACTTCCTCATCGAGACAGGGCCACGGGGAGTGAAGATCAAGGGCTGTCAGAATGAATCCTACTTCGGTCAGTATTGTGGTAGACAATGCAATGATAATATACTTTTCAGATTTTGTTACACATGAAGCACCATTTACATTTTTAGACTTATTTTCTTTTTTTTTTTGTCTCAGGAAGCTTATCTGCTTTGGTGTACCAACACTCAATTACTCCCATCTCTTTGCCATGCGCCCTAAGAATTCCAGAAAAAGGTAAAATGAGCTAAATTAGGTTTAAATGTGAAAAATGTCAACATTGTTTCCCTGAGGAGTAACAACTATAAACCTTTATCATCCTAACAACATTATTACTGTACAGCCAAAAGAAAGTCCAGATCTTTATTAGTGGGGTTTGGTGAAAAAATATGAATGAGTAATATCTTACCTGTTGTAGATAGTTTTTGGAATGACCTCACTTTGAAAAAACTAAAGTTTGATTCTGATCGGATGGATGAGCTTATGACAAATCCAAATCCAACAGATTGTTGCTGTCTTAAAACAACTCAAATCTCAAAAAGTCAGAGTGATGATATTTTAAAAGGCTTTACACCAAAATCAGTCTTTCTTACAAAGGTATTTATATAGAATTCAAAGGTTGTTTGTTTGAATAAATAGTGGCAGAAGCAGCAAAACTACTACTAGTGCAGCCTGGGGTGCTTCCTTTAAAAATGTTTAATATTTCTACTAAAAGAGCTATGTAATGTAAAGTTGACAGCAGTATAAAGGTTTAAAGTCGCATTTGCCTGAATTGCTTTTAAACTTTTGAGACTCAGTCAGTCAGAATTAAACCCTGTTCCTTCAAACTGAGGTTGCTCAAACAGCTCGCAACCGTAGGTAACAATGTTCATGACATTTCCAAAGAAAATAATCAGACTGCAAAAATCTGTACTATTGTTTTAAAGGAGACCACATATTGGTTTTTTTAAATTGTATGGTATTTCTGTGGGCTATACAGACCATATTCATTCAATTTAATGCACAAAATAATTCTTAGATAATAAAATATCCCCTTTCTAGTTATGCATTTTCTGACTTCCGTTCTAAACGACCGGTTTATGATAATGAGCTCTGAAGGCCACGCCCTACAAAGATCTGTTTACATTTACTCCGCCCTCTGAAACAGCCAGTATCTCTAATATGTTGTTGTTTTAAAATTAGCTCTTTTTTAATTACTCATTTGACTTACTGTTAGTGCTAGCTTAAGATAACTTACCGAAAGCCGTCTGCGCGCGCCGCCATTTGCAGCTCCTTTTAGCATTAGCCCACCTCCGAGGCTAATGATAGCTCTTCCTCCTCCGGCACACCGCCAGCTCCGCTCGTTGCATGCGGCGCTTTTGGGAGCGATCGCTGCTTCAGTCCACACACACACAAAGTTCACCGAGTGTCTCCAGTTAATTTATCCGTATGAGGCAACCTCTGACCGGACCCCACGGACCTCAAAAGCCAGCAGCTCCCAGCAGTTCCCGCACGCAGATGGTCCCTTCGCCGGCGGTCTGCTCGTTTTATTTCTGCCGGCTGCGCGTTGGGAGCGATCGCTAAAAATTGAACTAAAACGTAAAAATAACAATTATACTTTATTTATAAAGCCATTTAAAACAACCACAGCTGCAACAAAGTGCTGTACACATGAAATTAAGAACGTTTAAACAAAAGATGAGATGAAATCAGAAATCAGGTGAGGGGCTGGACTCAGGTTTGGTGTGGGTTGTGGCTGCGGTTTGTGACGTCACAAACCGCAGGAAGTGCGAAACGAAGTGTTTCTATCACAGACAAATAAATCTACTTGGAGTAAATAAACCACTGGGTGCATTTCTTTGGGCTTAGGACTGTTTTTTTTATGAAGTACATACCCAAAGTTGAGTAAAAAAAACATTAAAAAGTGAATTTTGAATCTGTGGTCCCCTTTAAGCAATTGTATATGTTTCAGATCTGGTTGGGGAGCTTCAAGTGAGGCAAAGTGCAACAAATACCAGTACAGCGGCTGAACTCCTTAAACAAGGAGCAGGTAATGCGTAGTTATTCATGCAGCACAACTGCAAATCAAACTTCACACTTTTTGTCATATCTAAAACACCATGTTTATTCTCATGCATATCTCCTGGATCTCTGCAATGGTCCAGCGTGCAACGTCTTCTACCTAAACTCTGTAGAAACAGAGTCCTTAACAGGGCCAGAGGCTGTTTCCAAGGCAACCAAATGTACCATGGCCCTGAATCCACGCCCGGTGCCAACAGTGGTCCACTTCAAAGTGTCCTCTCAAGGGATCACACTGACTGACAGTAAAAGAAGGTATCCTCTAAAGCACATTAAGGAGCACACGTGCCAT
>JBBPBX010016763.1:36166-47695 GCA_038048925.1 Garcialebias charrua | reverse complement strand
TACCACAGGAAAGGAAATTTCTACTGTTATTGTTGTCATCTTGAAATGAGTCCTCGAGGCTCAATGAGATTAACCTGACGAAATAAAGGTTGAATGCAAACATGACAATAAAGATTCTCTGACTCTGACTAAATGTTCACACTAGAAACTGGACCATTAAAAATAAAGTTCTAACAGTTCCTCTTTAAACAAACAAACAACAAACAATCTGCAGATTTACCCTGATGCATGCTCAATAATCCAGGTAGAAACATCTAAAAAAAAAAAGCTAAGTCTGGTCCTCTGGACATTCAAAAAACAAAACAACAATTTTTTGGCTTTGTTTCGTTTTTTGAATGTCCAGAGGACCAGACTTAACTTTTTTAGAATCTGCAGATTTATGAAAAACTTCTTGTTTCTGTTCCCTTCTGTTGTGTTTTTAAATAAATAAACTGAATCCAACACGAAACAGGAGCTCTGAAAAGTCTCAGAACCAAACTGGACCAGAACCTAAAACCAGCTGTTTGTTTTCTACCTCCGAAGTCCAAAGACTTCTGCTGAAGAGGATGTAAACAAACCGAACCGGTCCATTAAAGGGTTCGAGCGGACCAACATGACCCGGGTCAGTCCATACACCTGGTTTTGACCCGTTTCAAACATTAAGCTGAATAATATCCGGTTCTGACCCGCATGTGAAGGTTTCCTGGACTCCCGCAGCCGCGGCGGGGAAGCCTGACCTTGGCCCGTCTCCTCCCGGTCCGGTCCGGTCCAGCCTCGGCAGGAATTTCTCGGGACAAAGCATCCCCGCCGCGGCTCGGGGGCATTTCCTGCCGCCAAGCCCCGCTCTTCAGCCGGGGGAGCGGGGCCCCAGCAGCCCGGGAGCAGCGTGCGGTTCCGACATGATGATGCGGGACAGCAGCTGCAGCCACCGAGACCCCCGAACATCTGAAAAATTGGCTTTCAGCGGCAGAGCCATTTTACCCGAGCTAACGGGTTAGCTCGCCGTTTAACCCGTAAACACCCTCCACTGGCCCGCTTCAGCCCAGGTCCCCGTCCGAACCGTGGTGATACATAACGCGGGACCGAACCGCGTCCTTTCTGCCTGAAGTAACGGGAGGTCTGCTGCGGAGGATGCGGTGACCGGAGGCTGATGCTCGGCCGAGCTAGCGGCAGCGTTAGCAACCGGCTAACGGGTTAGCAGCCTCGCGTTGACAGAAAGAGGCAAAACGGAAGCTCCGAACAACCGAATCACAAAGAAAACAAACAAAGACCCGTGACACGGTCCCGAGGACACCGGGCAGAGGCTGCAGGTGCTTCTACACCTCCTCCGGGGAGGTGAGATGTGTCGCAGAGGCAGCGCAGGTTAGCATGGCGGCTAGCCCGGAGCTACACAAAGATCTCACAAACACACCGCGGCCCCCCTTTGAAGAAAAACCTCGGTTCTGGGCCGTTTTCTGGCCCGGACTCACCCCTCAGCTGGCCTCTGCGCCCGCGCGGAGCACGATGCACGGCGTGGACACGCAGGATGTGCACCTTTCAAGGATTAGACATGGTTATTTTCCCCTCCAGTTCAATCGCAGACTTTTGGATCTCGGCTGTGCCCCCCACGGCGTGGACACGCAGGATGTGCACCTTTCAAGGATTAGACATGGTTATTTTCCCCTCCAGTTCAATCGCAGACTTTTGGATCTCGGCTGTGCCCCCCCAGCCGCTGCCGCTCCAGCGGCACACTTCCTGCCGCTGCCGCTCATACCGCGCGGTTCTGCCGCTCGCGCGGCAACGTACAGGAGGAAACTTTGCAGCGGCCACCGCGCGGTGCCGCTCTCCACCGTGAAAGCACCACCGAACCGAGCCTGGCTGGTTCTGTTGCCTCCTGGCTCCTCACACAAAACCAGACCAACTCCCTGGGGGGTCACGTCTTCTGGCCAGACTAAACTTGGACCTGCAGGACAGAAACGTCCCAACTTTGGGGTCCACTTTAACTCATAGGGGCCCCAGAAGTTAGAGGCCCCTACCCGTGGGCCCTCTCCTCTGTGAACAACAGACCTGTCTACAGAAAAAATAATCACTTCATCTCAGAGTTGGGTTTATGCAGTTCTGCAAAGATAAGCAGACACAAAATACAGGTGGTCCCCGACTTACAAGTACGAATGAGTTCCGTTCCTACGCCCATTCGTAACACGGATTTCGACGTAAGTCGAAAAACATACACACTGGCCGCCCCTTATGCTACGTTCAGACCGAACGCTTTTTGAGCGGCCAAAAAGCGCGAAACGCCTCAAGCTGGACGCACGGGACACATTGGTGTTCAGACCGGAACGAGAAGCAGCAGCGGCGGTGGTGGCGGGGTGTGGGAGGAGTTTACAATTCAAAACTTACCCGATATCCCGACTTCCTCACTGACACTCCGCCAGGCAAGGACTGGATGGAAACACACAGCAACGGTGAGTTTCTCCTCCATACTTGAACACGAATTTGCGGGTTGTTTCTGTGTCTCACAAACAATACGTCACACTTGCGCAACATCCGTCCCCTCGTTACCGCGTCACATAGCTGTGAACTCTCCCTGATTGGTTGTCAAGACGCGTTGAGCGGCGAAAGTTCAGCTTTTTCAAATCGAGCGGCGGAGGCTGCCACGGGCGCCGCATGCATGGAAAACGCTCTGCCGCCCCTTCCGCACCGCTCAAAACGGACGTGACGCGGCGCGCGACCCCTGAAGGCGCGTCCCCCATTGACTTTGCATGTAAACCGGCCGCTCCTGCAGCTCAAAACGCGTCGGTGTGGACGTACAATTATACACATACGTGTACAGTACTGTACAGTTACCAAGCACTTCGCCTATCCTAACACAGTACCCTACATAATTATCAAAAAACACATACAGTACATTTGGAGCCATAATGAAGGAAAAAAAGAGGTAATTTCTTGCTGGGAGCTGGTGAATTGTTCCTCCGTCTGTTGGCATGTTAGCTCGTGCACCTCCGAGCTCTGTAGCTTCACACGCGGTCCACAGCGTTTACAGCAAGGTCAGTTAGCATGTTAGCTCGTTGATCAGCTTTAGCCTCTCTGCCTCGTAAACCTCCGCTCCAAACAATAAGGTCTCCTGTACATTTCCATGTGCGGTCCAGCAGTCCAGAGTTTTACAGTAAGGTCTGTTAGCATATTAGCCCCTCCTAACCTCCTCTGCTCCGGTCTGCCTGGAAGTTTCCACTGAGTGCGTCAGCTACTCTACCCCCTCCCCTCATGTAAGTTTCCACTGAGTTTCGGTACCGTACTTTTTGGTGTAAAGGCGCATAAACCGCGTAACTCGAACAATGCTTTTCAATGGGAGGGCGTTCGTAACCGCGAAACGTCGTAAGTCGAGGCCGTCGTAAGTCGAGGACTGTAATTATAAAAACAACACAATGACTAAACACGTTCATTGAACCATTATAAAAGTTATGAACAGACTCGGTGACAACAGGCAGCCCTGGCGGAGTCAAACTCCAACCCTGAAGGGGTCCGACTTACTGCCGGCAATGAGAACCAAACTCTGGCACCGCCGGGACCCGGTAACCCACGTCTGGGTAAGACACACTGAGTTCCTTGTTTTTTTGTCCACAAGTCTTCTGAACCTCAGGTATTAAAACATCTAAACCTTAGTTCTGACTGTCAGGATGTGGACGAGTCAAAGCAAAAACTGCAGGTCTGCTTTGACTGAGGGTTTGAAGCTTCAGCCACAGACCTGGACTGGTTTGCTGCATGGTCCACTTCACCTCTAGCTGCATCGGACCAGGAAGAAGCTGACCGAGGAGGTGAGGGCAGCTCAGAGAAGCTGCAGCGAGCAGCTGAGGAGCAGCGTGTAAGCCAACGACACAGCTGCAGTTTGGAGGAGCCCCTGCCTAAAGACCACGGAGGAAGATGTGCACTCTTTCAGCATCAGAAGACCAGGAAAGATCCAGGACCTGAAGGTTTCTCCTTCTTCTGCCTGAAATCTTGTGCTGACCTGGCCCCCGCTTCACTCACAGATCTTCAAGAAGTCCGGAGCTGCGTGAGGTTCCCTCCTGTTGAAGTTGTGGCCTTCAGCACCATCAGCCCAGACACCTCTGTCAGAAGCTCACCCAGCCCACAGTGCCGGCCTCCACCTGTCGGTGGATCGCCAGCTCCATGACTGACCGGCAGCAGAGGAGAGACTGGGGAGCATCAGCCCCGGCGCCCCCCAGGGGTGTGTTCTCTCCCCCCTCCTCCTACCTCCTACCGGGGCGACCGTGGTGTAGTGGTAATGGCAGTCGACCCCTGATCGGAAGGTTGGAGGTTCGAATCCCGCATCCGCCCACCATGTGTCGTTGTGTCCCTGGGCAAGACACTTAACCCCGAGTTGCTCCCGGTAGGTCTGGATGGCGCCTTGCAAGGCAGGCTACCACTACCGGTGTATGAATGTCTGAATGAATGGGTGGATGGCTGGTATTGTAAAGCGCTTTGGGGCTCCTCACAGGGGGCTGGAAAGCGCTATATAAATAAGCTCCATTTACCATTTACCATTTACCCTCCTCTTCTCTCTGTACACAAATGACAGTACCTCAGCGGTCCAGGCTGTGAAACCCCTGAAGTTTGCAGATGACATCGCTGTTGTTGATCTGATACAAGACAATGATGAGTCTGCTTACAGAAAGGAAGTGGATCAACTAGTCCACCCACTTGAGCAGGTCCACCTGTTCAAGACTGTGGAGATGACACTTGACGTCCAGAGAAAGCCCCCCCCACACACACACACACACACACTGTTCAGAGGAAGGCCCAGCAGAGATTTTACGTCCTCCGTCAACTCACAAAGTGCAACCTACCACAGGAGTTCCTCTTCTGCACGACTGTTGTTCAGTCTGTTTTGTGCACATCCAACACTGTGTGGTTTGACTCATCCACAAACGGGCAAGTCCGGACTGCAGCAAATAAATCAGGTCTGCAGAGAGGATCATCGGGTCTGAACATACTGTACTTTGATCCTGGACTTGTACAGGGTTAGGGTCAGGACACATCTCTGCAGACCCCAAACATCCTGGACACAAGCTCTTACCTTCAAGTCGAGGTCACAGACAGTTTCTTCCCCCCAGACGGCGGTCTCTAAACACCATGACTGCTACTCTGCTATGAAACAATTAATAAATGTATCTGTATACAGAGAACCCCCCCAACACACACACACACACACACAGCCTGTGTTCTTTGTCTTTTCGTTCAACCTTTATTTCTACATGTTAGTCCCATTGAGCCTCGAGGACTCATTTACAAGAGAGACCTGGTTTTAACAAAGAGTGATGACAACAGTGGACAACAAAGACAACAATAGACAATTATAAAGGATGCGTACAAGTTAAGAAGAACAAGTGAAAGAAAATGGTATTTCAAACAAAAGAAAAAAAAAACATCTGGATTGTAAGGCGGTGTAGAAAACTAAAAACAGGAACATGTCTGCATTGGTTTTTTCCAGGAACTTAACAGATGTTTGAAGTCACTTAGAAAGGTCAGAGTCGAGAGCTTCAGGTCTTTTTGCAAGATGTTCCAGGAAGCAGGAGCAGAGAAGACCCTTTTGTCAAGTTCAGTCCTCACTGAGGGAACGCTGCAGGTAATAATATCCTGGGAGTGCATGCTGTAGCTGCACTCACGCAGTGACATGTAGGAGGAGATGTATGAAGGCAGCAGACCAAGAATCCTGCTTTTTTCAGCTGAGGCTGCTGTCTAAGCTGAAGCCCATACTATCCAAAAATAACCTTGAGACAGTAATCCATGCTTTCATAACATCGAGACTCGATTGCTGCAATTCACTTCTGTTCGGAATCAGTCAGTCCTCCATTGCACATCTACAGCTGGTCCAGAATGCTGCAGCCCGATTCTTAAAGACCGTGTAAAGTAAAATTAAATTTGTGTTTTGAGTTTGTCACACGGCATAAATATGTGTTATTAATCACCCATATAAATCTGACTGATTAAAAACATTGTTTACCTTATAAAATTAAGTCTCAAATATAAGGAAAAAACATGATTTTCCCAGGGTCTGGAACGGTGGGGGCGTGTCAGCGCGTGGGCGTGGTTTCAGCGCAGTTCTGCAGCTCAGAGCAAGTAGGAGGACCCTCTCGCTCAGAGCTGAACTGTGTGTGGAGGAGGAAGACAGGTTCATCAGTAAACCTGCTCTGTTTGCTCCTTTTTAAACCTGCTCTGTTTGCTCCTTTTTCCAAGAGTTACGCTGTTTTTAGTGCACAAACAACTCTGGTTTTATTTTAAAAGTTGAGGACACAACTATAATTCATAACTCCGCTGTTCTGTGTTTAGAAGATGAGCGGACTCGCGCGGCTGCACCGGTCCGACCCGACACATCGCATGCGGGGGCTGTGTTGGTGATTAAGATAAAGAGGGCTGTGTTGGTGATTAAAATAAAGAGTAATCACGTTGATAACTAAGTATGCAATGGACCTGTCGCATTTTCTTAGCAAAAAAGGAGCTTGTGAACTTGTAGGGCACAGGCTTAGCAATAAAAAAAAGAAAGAAAAGAAACAGGAAAGGCGGCGGCGGTGTCCGGAGGCTGAGGAGGGAGACGGTCAGTAGCAGGTGCCCTGACCATTAAAACATCCAGGGAAGATGCAGGAACGAGGCATAATTGATTAGCTAGCTAACAATGAACAAAATATCTATGCTATTGCTATCTGATGCTATCTGCGATTCGCGAGTGAACGGCTCCACCCATGCGAAGAACAATTTATATGACTGGAGCAGCAGGGGGTGGGGGCTATACTAATGAGGACCGCGTGACGAAACGCGGTCACGTTTAAAACACGCCTAAAAAATCCTGAAATAGAAATATGTTTATACACAGTTTGCTCTATAACTCCAAAATTAATTGAGCTACAATTTTGAGACTTTTTACTCATTTACAAGATTACAATTACCGGTATTACATTTATAATGTTTATTTAAGAAAATATTGAAATTCACTTTACACGGTCTTTAACTGTTACAGGCCATAGAGAGCACATCACACCAGTTTTGGCCTCCCTGCACTGGCTACCCATTCACCTTCGGATCCAGTTTAAAATACTCATGTTTGTTTTTAAATCTCTGAACAGTTCAGCTCCATCCTATCTCATTGACCTTCTGCAGCCATATGTCCCACGGCGCTCTCTGAGGTCAGCAGACCAGATGCTTCTTTCAGTTCCAGAAACGCGTCGTAAGCTCAGAGGTGACAGGGCTTTCTCAGTTGCAGGACCAAGACTGTGGAATGAGTTGCCACTGAGTGTCAGGCAGGCTCCCACACTCACAGTCTTTAAGTCTCACTTGAAAACCCACTTCTATTCTCTTGCCTTTAACATGGTGTGATTTGTTTTGATCCCCTCTGTGCTATACAGTGTTGGCCATTTTAGTTAGTTTCTGATGCTATTGGTATTAATATTTTTATTTGATGTTTTCCTGTCTGCTGTGCTTGTTTGTTTCTATTGTACAGCACTTTGGTTGGCCTTGTTGCTCTTTTAAGTGCTCTATAAATAAATTGGTATGGTATGGTAAGAAATGATTTAAAGATGAAAATACCAGTGAGAGAGTCGATGTGAAGTTAATGGTGACCAGTTAACCAGTGAATTCAATACAGGGTGCACTGGTGGGTATGGTAGTTACAGCCAGTTATGAATCTTAGTGCACCATCATGATAGACTCATGTTCGTGCTGCTGTTTGGAGTAATGTTTTTCTATGATATTAGTGCTTAGTGCATTTTTAGTTGACGTTTTTCTTAGTTCATATCTTAGATGTTATTACTGTTCTTCTTTTATTGTTGGATGTAACTGGGACCCTGTGTACATAATCTCGTTTCATCACATGTACCACATGTGGTGCAAATGACAATAAAGATTCTCTGACTCTCTGATAGGCAGCATCCAACATCTGAGTGCTTGTAGGAGCATTCATGTATCACCGTAGAGCTTCAGTGTATTTTTCCTTCAGTATATTTTATAAATGGCTGTATAAATGTAAACAGTTTCTTTGATCCTCTAAGTTTATTTAAGTTAAACGTTAAAAGTCGGTGAGTGCTTGAAACCAGTCAGCTTGCGATTCTGTGAATGAGGCAGGAATAAAAGCTGCATGACTCACAATACACATCCCAGCATGCTTTGCGTGCCAATCACGTCATATCTAAGCGCCGCGCTGAGTCTGTTCGTTTCTTCGCAGTTCGCATCTTTCTCTCTTTCTGCTCTGTTTTCTCGGTGATTTTCTCCAGAAACGGGAGGATTCTTCGGTTCAGGATGGGACCCGTAGAGGTGAACTTTGTTCTGCTGCTCGTGTTTCACACGCTTCTGACCGGAACGCCGCTGTTCTTTAAATATTCTTGTTCCTCATTAATTAAATGTTAAATTTAATGTTATACTTTATTTACCCAGAAAACAATTAAGGGATGATAGTGAGATTTTGCCATTTTAATGCTTTGATCGAAATAAGCTTTACAATTTAAGTGGAAATACTTAACACGAACTCCGTTTAAAAATAAGAATGTATTTTGTTTTCTTGAAACAAACAAACAAAAACAAGAAGTTTGTGAATTTTATTATGTTTAATCAAGTTTCGTGTTTTAATCGGCTCATGTATGCAGCATTTTGGAGCTGATTTAACTGCCCTGGTTTAATTTATTGGTTGAATGAACGAGTAAAAAAAGGTCGCGTTGGCTGTCCTGCGTCACGTGACACGTTCTGACTGACGCGCATGCGCACTCCAAACCTGATTCTCAGTTGTTTTATTTATATAGAATATTACAGTACAATATTTACATTTAATATTAGTAAATGATTCAGTCATTCGACCTTTATTTCTACAGGTTAGTCTCACTGAGTCACGAGGACAAACGGGTGTCTTTTGTAAAAGAGTCTTCGAGGCTCAATGTGATGTATCTGTATAAATAAAGGCTGAATGATTGACTCATTTACAAGAGACCTGTTTTAGACAAACACAGATGAGGTGCAGACAACAAAATGGACAAACTGGTGCATTTTTTCAGTCTCATGTCGGTATGTGTTTATTTTTTAATGATCCAGATCATAGACGCCTCCAAACTGACCTCATATCTGCAGTTTAGAACACCAGTCATTTATAGTAATTTTATTAAGCAAGTTATTAGTATATTTTTTATTATAAAACCTTCCTGGTTGGAGCGTTTTAAATGTTTGTTGTTGTTTTGTCTCTTGAACTGAATGTTGTGTTTGACTGTAAACGTTTACCTGCGAGGTGATTTCCATTATGAAACGATTTAAAGAGTTTAAGTCAATAAGAACTGGTTCCCGTTGCGTCTGCAGCTGCTCCACATGTCGGTTTTCTCCCAGAGCTTCTCTCCCTGCGGACGCTTCCTGGCTGCTGGAAACAACTACGGAGAGATCGGCCTGTTCAGGTAGGACAAAACAAACACACCTGCTTTCACTCACCTGTGCTCAGTCTGAAGCTCACACCTGTTGTTGTTGTTGTTGTTGTTGTTGTTGTTGTTGTTGTTGTTGTTGTTGTTGTTGTTGTTGTTGTTGTTGTTGTGTCAGTCTGGCTGCCGCTCTGAGTCCGGACGCCACAGCAGCCAATCAGAAGCCTGTTCTGACCTTCACAGGTGAGTCCAGCACACCTGCGAGGTGCGTTTAAATTGTGGCTCTGAGTCTCCGAGGAGTCAGGACACGATTTAAAGCAGCGACTCCACCGTATTGTTTCTACAAAGTGAGTTTATCTAAAAGAAAAAGGCAGATTTGAAAAACTAAACATTAAATCAAATATTTTAAAACGGCATATTTTAAACCATTTTTACAGCGTAGAAGTTTTTTTTTTTATACACATTTTTGCTGCAAGTCAGTTTTCAGCTGTACAAATTGTGCTTTTAACTTTTTTACGGCGTAATACAGAACTTTGTGAAAGTATTTCAAGCTGTTTTATGATGTAAAAATAATGTTTTGTGCAGAGTTTAAAAATATTTTGTTTTCTTTAAAAAAAAAAAGTTAATGAAATAAACACTTTTTGGTCAGTAATTATTCATACTTTGTAAAAATCTGCTTTATAGGACTTTTGAGGCATAAAAAATAAAATAAAGTATTTACCGGTAAAGATAAAAAGTTGTATTTAGAGTACAGTGAGCCCTCACTTATCACGGGGGGTTCGTTCCAGAGACCCCCGCAGTAGGTGAAAATTGGTGAAGTATTGTCATCATCTTTATTTTATTCATATACAGGTAGTCCTCGACTTAAGATGTTGATCCGTTCCTACACGGCATCGTAAACCAATTTTTGACGCAAGTCGGAACATACGTACATACTGCACCATATACTGTACAGTACATGTACAGTATGTATTACCAAGCACTTAGCCTATCCTAACACAGTACCCTACATAATTATCAAAAAACACATACGTTTGGGAGCCATAATGAAGGAAAAAAAGAGTTAATGGCCTACTGGGATGCTGGTGACGCCTTCCTCCTCGGTTCAGAGCGGCGTACTCCACCGTATTCCGTTTACGACGTAAAACCGCGTTCACAGAACAGTGCAGTATTCCTCCGCTGCTGCACCATGTACAGTACAATACTGTATTCTTCCACCGCTGCGTTATGACGTAAAACCACGTAACTCGGAGATGCGTCATAACCACGAAAGGTCGTAACCCGAGGACTACCTGTATACAGTACTTAAAGAGGAACTAAACTCAGAAATAACTTTTTTTAGCTGATAAACTCCCTAGAATGTGTTCTAATGTTTCACAGCACTATGTCTGTGTTAATTTTCAGATACAGTATTTGTGTGTATACACTGTCTAAATTGGCAATATTTGGTCTAAAAACGTGTTTACGGTAGTCCTATGGGTTGAACTGTGGTATTGCACCCCAATTTCCTTATTTGTCTACGATTCGCACTGTGACGTATTTTTGCACGCTTTCGTCACGAAAGTGGTTCAAGCAGAGCCAATCCCCTGCGGAGATGAGAAGGTCCGCGCTGCAGTTCATACCTTATATCGAAGTGGTACATTTTACTCCAGAAACGTACTGCAACAGAGCATATTATAGTTTTTGGAATGGCACTAGTTATTTGTGTATTTCAACCTACTTATTCCAAGACCACCTTCCACTTCATCAAAACTGTTTGGCTGTATTTGTGTTCTTATTGTGCGATGGACGTGTGATGCCTGAATGCCTGGTTGGGGCAGTGGTGGAGGTACAGGTTTGCGATCCGGACGACCCAGGTTCGATCCCCGGTCACGGAGAACCTTATGGTATTATTTTCTTCTTTTTTTTAAGCCTTTTGTTTTGGATAGATCAGGTGGAATAGATAGATACATCTACGTATTTATTCTTTGTTGTTGCTTGTTTTAAGTGGTGTATTACTAATGTAATTTTAACATTCAGAAACAATGACGGTCTCTCGTCCTGGCCACACCTCCTCGCTCAGCCCACACCCGCCTCCCCCTCCTTTAGGCGGTGTCTGTTGACACGCCCATTTTTCTGCATTTTCAAATCCTGTGCTGGGGCGGGGCTATCTCCGGACGGTGGGGTGAGCTACACTTTAAGGCATTATAAA